>JARQOC010000002.1:70673025-70707570 GCA_033576535.1 Allobates femoralis | reverse complement strand
AAATCAGGGAAGCAGTCTCACAAATGGCCACTAAATGGCAACAATATGTCTTAACACACAATACACAATATAATAACCTTTAGTAAATTTAAGCTACAATACATTCTGCCCCAGAAACAGTTAATTGCAGAGTGGAGAAGTGGCCGCGCCTTACACACCCTAAACAGAAGGGAAGTATAAAGGTAAGGTCACTCACATGATGCAAGGGCATCCAATAGTTGATTACATGCACCTATAGACATTTTTGGGTGTGTGTAAATCAGTGTTTCCCAAACTCAATCCTCATGGCCCCAAACAGGACACATTTTCATGTTTTCCTTAGGATTGGACAGGTAATGGAACCATTATCAAGGCATCACCTGTGCAATACTAAGGAAATCCTGAAAACATAACCTGTTGGTGGCTGTGAGGACTGGAGTTTGGGAAACACTGGTGTAAATAATCGGTCTGCACTCGGATGTTATCGGAGTGGAATCTGATATAATCTGACACAGACAATGGAGAAGATGGAGAAATTAAGTTCTCCATCTTCTCCTCACCTGTGCTCCGATTTTACATGTAAAAGAATTACGGTAGATTACAGTAAATGACACTCAAATTATAATTAAAGTTTGTGTTGAGTGTCATTAATCTAATGGACCCCATTCTCTCGCATGAGAGAATATATGCCTTAAGACTTTCACTTTTTTAGATACAAACAATAATCAAATATTGTGCTAGGCGAGTCTTCATACATATATAACCGAGGATAAAAACAATGAATAGATTCTCTTCAGTAAGTAAGCAAGTAGTAGTAATAAAAGAAAAAAACTTGGGTGCTTAAATTACTTTTTTGATCAAAAATAATAAAAGTCATCTCTCCGTGACAAGGTCTACCCAATCAGGATAGTCCTTTCTCTAGTAACTCACCTTGCTCTGTGCCAACAGGCTTTTGACGGTGTTTGCAGGTTCATTAAAACAAATGTGGATAACCTCTTTAAAGGGATTATCCAGGATGTATCAAAAAAAAACAAAATTGTGCCCAGTCACTAACAGGCAGGTAGCTGCCACCTACCTGCCTGTTGTGCTTGGCAACATTCACCACCGACATGGAGCAGTCTGAGACCTCTTCTCTCAGCGATTTTGGCACTTCCGCTGACATCACGTCAACAAAGTGGAGGATTCTCCCCCTTTGGCGACGATGGTCAAAGCTGGTGTCACGCTGATTGACAACCAGCTCCTCCAATCAGGTAGCAGGGAGCCGGCTGTCAATCATTGTGACTTCGGCTATGCACTCACTTCCACAAAGCAGAGCGAAAAAGCCACCTCTGCTTTGTGTTTACGCCACCATGATGTCCCCGGCAGGAGCAGTCTGTGACCGCTCTGTGCCGGGGGAGCGGTAGTGGTGCCTAGCACACCAGGCAGATAGGTGGCAGCTCCCTGCCTGTTAGTGATTGTGCATTTTTTTTAGACATCCTGGATAACACCATTAATCTTTTGAATTACTCTTCGAATTTAAGTCTGGGCTGGGATTTATTATAAGTTTTTCAAATTTTTATTTTTATGTTTCTTTACATATTTATATTATAATACATTTGGTATCAGCAAAGACTAAAATATTTTTCAGTTGTTACCAACAACTGATTTGGGACTGTATTTTTAAAGTAAATTTTCTTTCATTCCGTCTTGTGGATTATTCAGTAAAGAATATAAATCTGCAAATGTCCGGTGCTTTCTGTTAATATGCCATCCTGTGCCAGGTCGCAGTGGGCTACTCTGGATTAGAACCAGGTTTCCATGACAAACTTATATTGATGAATAGATTTTAGAATCCATTGAAAGCTTGGCGGCATGCAGGATTGTGCTGTGTCTGTAATTATCATGTTCAGTCTTGTTTTATTTTTAATGTTTTCTTTTGTCCATTGAATAAATTTTTTTTTTCTTTACTTTAAACGCCAAATTTGTATGCTTTTTTTCATTAAATTCATCATTTTATATATTAATATTAATTCAATATGAATATTTAATCTGAAAAGAAATTGTACCAAATAGCTGTAAACAAACTCTAACTGGAAATACAGTGCAAAAAGGCCCAACAGAGGAAAACGGCATGTGGTGTGATTAGATACAGCTGCTCATCAGAAAAGGTTCCCTGGAAAATACATTTTATTGTTTCTCTCCATGTGTGGCTGATCTTTGTGAATGCAAGAAGGAACAATTACAACAGAGCTGCTTCTAAGGCCTCATTTAGATATCAATGAAGTTTCTGGTATGCAAAAATGGTCAAATTTACATCAGTGTTTGATCAGAGTCAGTTTTAGGGTGGTGCATTCGAATATCTTGCATGCATCTCGCATAAGTCACCCGGCTCGGCCCCTGCCTCTCTGAACGAGAGCATGGAGCTCTAGAGAAACACAATGAGCTCCACACACCTGTTCAGTGGGGCAGTGTCACGTTGGACGTAGGGAGATACCCAGCACAGGATAATGAGGGGGAAAAGGAGTCCCTGACACTAAGGGCAAAGGGGAGATGGTGACCCCTGGAAATACTAGCGCTGACAGCTGGCTCCCCTAACTGTTGCCGAACAGGATACCTCATCCCTGTCTGTCGCTCAACTATGACTATTTAACCTTTGTCAGGCTGCATAATTTTACATGAAATATCTCGACCCCTTATCTCGGAAGGGGGTGAAGATATTTTATTGAAATTTGGCCAATATATTCTGGACCAAAATTGCAGAGATGTCACGAAATTTCAGCCCTCTACGGCTTTTCGAAAAAAAAACGTAATTGCAATATTAAAATGGAATAGTTACAATTGTACCTACTCAGCCGGACGAAGGTTAAGGATCAGACAGGGTGGACACTGATCAACCCAGCTAAAAACTAAAGGTACACACCAGGGAAACAAACAAAGGGGAGAGGAAAAAACACTTTGGCTGGTTTCACACTGCAGTTTTTTTCCTGATCAGGTTCGATCAGGTTTGTGTGCCAAATCCAGGAGAGGAACCAGGAGAGGAACCTGCAGAGAAAAACTATAATTGAAAGATTGACACCTGTTCTGAGTTTTGGAGACACTCCTGGTTTTGACACACAAGCCTTATCTTGGAAAAAACTGCAATGTGGAACCAGCCTTAGCAGAAAGAAGAGCCAGACAGCAAACTACACAGAAAGTCCATGATGCACTACTGAGCCAGAAAGCTACACCCACTCCAAACACGCTATCACCAGCAATGCATCATGGGAGCCAAAAAGTATAAATAGAGACAGCTGAAAGGTAAGGCAGGTAGGAGACCATCTGGGTCCTAATGACCCCCAGCTGTCATCAAGCAGAGAAATACCTCTCAAAGGGACAGAACCACAATTCAGAATTTTGGCTATTTGGCCAGACGCTGCAACCTTCTATGAGTGGCCCCAACATCCTCGTCTGTGACTCCTTATACACTCATGACCGGTAGGGGCTGGGCCGGGTGACTCATGCGAGATGCATCTGAGACCTTTGCATGCAGCTTTCTTGGCCCAGTTTTGACGTTTTACCTTATGTTTCTTGTCTCTGCCTTTACCATCAGAATTCTTCAGTGATTATCTCATATGAAAAAGAAATGACAAAGCTCCTCCCATCTATTGCAATGATAACCCAGAACAGATTGTCCACTGATGCTATCAGTTTACTGTCCACTATCTTCACTGACTCATAGGCTTGTATTAGTAATTTTGATGCTTAATTCAGATTAAAAATCCGTGTGATATTTTTTTGGCGGACTCAAGGTCAGCAAAAAAACAAGGACATGTGAACAGAAGGTGCATCAAGACAATTTCTGTCCGGTAAGTCTGAAATCAGTGATGTGCAAAACGTTTGAGGACATTATAGGAGATGACCTGCAAAAATATATTGCAGAAAATAATAATACAAATAACTAAAGGTACATCTCAATGAATTAGAAGATCATCAAAAAGTTCATTTATTTCAGTAATTCAATACAAATAGTGAAACACATCTAATAAATACCTACCTAAAATTGTCTGACATCCACTTCCATCCAGATGTCCTCGAATCCCACAATCCACCGCGCCACACTGGAAGTACGCTGACCGCAATGTTGGAATACCCAAGTGACGGGTATTCCAACATTCCACTTCAATCTGTCCTTAACTCTGCTGCCCGACTAATCCACCTCTCTCCTCGCTATTCCTCCACGTCTCCCCTCTGCAAATCCATCCACTGGCTCCCAATTCACCAGCGTATCCAATTCAAACTACTAACATTGGCTTACAAAGCCGTCCACAATCTGTCCCCCCCATGTATCTCTGAACTAATCTCCCAATATCATCCAACTCGTAATCTTCGATCCTCCCAAGACCTCCTTCTTTCCTCCACACTTGTACGTTCCTCATCTAACCGCCTGCAAGACTTCGCCCGAGCATCCCCCATCCTCTGGAACTCTGCACCTCATCACGTCCGACTGTCCCCTACACTCAGAACCTTCAAGCGGAACCTGAAAACCCATCTCTTCAGAACAGCCTACAACCTGTATTGAGCACAGTGCCGCCTCAACACCGCTGGACCCGGCGCTCCACAACCACTGGACCTGGCAATCCAGCACCACCCGAGCAGACCCAACCTACTGTCTCCCTCCCCATTGCCCTGTAGAATGTAAGCCCGCAAGGGTAAGGTGCTCTCTCCCCTCTGTATCAGTCTGTCACTTTGTTCATTATATTTGTAACTTGTCTGTATGCAACCCATTCTCATGTACAGCACCATGGAATGAATGGTGCTCTATAAATAAATAATAATAATAATAATATGGTACCGGCTGGTGGTACCAGGCCATTGCGCAGTACCACGAGTGAGACACCCATGCCAGGACACCCCGCGGACCTCCGATGGACCAGCTGCCGGATCACCATCAGGACCCGCCGCCAGAGCCCCGCTAGGACCCGCCACCGTCTGACTACATGTGCAATGGATCCTGCCGGTGCCTGCCCACCCACCTCCGTACAGTCATAGCTGCCAGGAAAGACCGCGGCTTGCGGCTGGTGCTGGAGATGCGGTCCAGGTGCCCTCGGGAGGTGCCGCATCCCATCTCCAGCACAGGTCGCAAACCACCGTCTTTCCTGCTGGCTCTGACTGCATGGAGGTGGGTGGACAGGCACCGGCGGGACACACACCACACACACACACACTACAGACATGCATGTACACACACATACATACATGTACTCACATACAGTACAGACCAAAAGTTTGGACACACCTTCTAGGTTCTTCAAAGTAGACTACCTCTTGAAGCTCATATAGAGAATGCCAAGAGTATACAAAGCAGTAATCAAAGCAAAAGGTGGCTACTTTGAAGAACCTAGAATATAAGACATATTTTCAGTTGTTTCACACTTTTTTGTTAAGTATATAATTCCACATGTGTTAATTCATAGTTTTGATGCCTTCAGTGTGAATCTACAATTTTCATAGTCATGAAAATAAAGAAAATTCTTTGAATGAGATGGTCCAAACTTTTGGTCTGTACTGTAAATAAAAAATTGTTAGGCTAAGGCCATACTAGCGTTGTGGCCTCCGTCATGGGGGGTCCTCCAAAGAGCAGGATTCCGACAGCATTAACGCAGCGTTACACTACAGTAACCTTAACACTGCCAATAGAGTTCTATCGGTGATGGAAGCCACAGTCCATGCAAACGTCGGCATATAAGTGCCGAAGTTTGACATCTCGCGCTATTTCATAGCGCACAGAAAAATGCTCCTTGTCACGTATTCCTGTGCACTATGAGATAGCGTGAGTTTTCAAACTCCGGCAATTACATGCCGGCGTTTGCATGCGCTGATGAGTCCATCACCCATAGGACTCTATTGGCAGCGTTAAGGCAGCATTACACTATGGTACCGCTGTGTTTATTCGGGTCTTTGGCGGACCCCCCAAGGACGGAACCACAACGCTAGTGTGGCCCTTCCCTTAGCTTTGAATTTCGAAGACATGTTGTCAGTAGTTTATAGAATAAAAGAACAATGTACATTTTAGTCAAAAATATACCTATAAAGACAAAAATCAGAGGAACTAAATATTTTGCAGTGGTCTCTTAATTTTTGCCAGAGCTGTATGTAGTAACTCGCCTCTCATTACAGCAAATATAGTTGTCCATATGGCAGCACCACGAAAGAGACTCCATCTGTGACAATTTTCTAACAGATTGTATGCCATTTGAACTGAAGGGAAAGTCTATGGGACAGCTCTAATATTACAACTACAGTATGTAGCACTCTTCAACAACTCTGGTGACAGAATAAGGCCATATTCACACTTCAGTGAGTTTTGACAGTATTTTATCAGTATTTGAATGTCGAAACTGAGAGGGGCTCCAAAACCACAGAACAGGTGTGAATCTTTCCATATCTGTGCACTCCTGATTTTGGTTTTATAAATACTGACCAAAATCTGATGTGTGAATTAAGCCTGTGTGAATTAAGCCTTAGCATTATTTATGTGTGAAATCAGATGTGGCTATAAATTACAATAATGTCTACTAATGTTCTGTTCATTTACATGAAGTTTGCAGGGATTCATGGGCTTGAAGACAAAACAACCAAAGTCATTACAATGGAAATTTTTTCTAATGCTGATCAATCGACCGAGGATCAACTGTACATTAGGTTTCCTGAAATTTGTAGATCTTTGGTTCGATTCACAAGGATTGTAAACGATAATGTGGAAAATAGGCAGGGCGCCATTTCACATAATGCAGAAACATCAGTGAGCGGCTGATAAAAATGCTACTTAGTATTTCTAGCTCCAGTGCAGACCTCCCACAGTGTTATAGCCACAGATATACAGTTGTGCTCAAACATTTACACACCTCGGCAAATTTGTTGCTTTCTTGTCATTTTATCAGAGAATATGAATGAAAACACAAAAACTTTTTTTCCACTCATGGTTAGTGGTTGGGTGAAGCCATTTATTGTCAAACTACTGTGTTTTCTCTTTTTAAATCATAATGATAACCAAAAACTTCTAAATGACCCTGATCAAAAGTTCACATACCCCAGTTCTTAGTACTGTGCATTGCCCCTGCTAACATCAATGATAGTGTATTTTGTGGTAGTTGTGGATGAGGCTCTTTATTTTCTCAGATGGTAAAGCTGCCCATTCTTCTTGGCAAAAAGCCTCCAGTTCCTGTAGATTCCTGGGCTTTCTTGCATGAACTGTGTGCTTGAGTTCTCCCCACAGTGGCTCAATGATATTGAGGTCAGGAGCCTGAGATGGCCACTCCAGAACCTTCACTTTGTTCTGCTGTAGCCAAATAACAGGTCAACTTGGTCTTGTGTTTTGGATCGTTATCATGTTAGAACGTCCAAGTACGTCCCATGCGCAACTTTGCGGCTGATGAGTGCAATTTTACCTCCAGTATTTGCTGATAACATGCCTCATTCATCTTTCCTTCAATTTTGACCAAGTTTCCTGTGCCTTTGTAGCTCACACCTCTCAACATCATGAGCGGTCCACCTCTCTGCTTTACAGTAGGAATGGTGGTCTTGTCATCCTAGGTCTTGTTGACACCTCTCCAAATGTAACGATTATGGTTGTGGCCAAAAAGTGTGATTTTGGTCCCATCACTACAAATTACCTTGTTCCAGAAGTTTGGAGGCTTGTGTCTGTGCTGTTTCGCATATTGTAGGCAAGATACTTGTGGCATTTGTGCACTAATGGCCTTTTTCTGCCCACTCAACCATGCAGTCCTTCAAGTGCCTCCTTATTGTGCATCTTGAAACAGCCAATGGCATTACTAATTCCTTGGATATCTTTTTGTATCCCTTTCCTGTTTTATACAGTTTAGCTATCTTTTCCTGTAGAGCCATTGACAATTGTTTTGCTTTCCCTATGACTCATATTCTAGAAACATAAGTGGCTGGATGAAAGATGCAAGAGTCTGAATCCCAGAAACTCACTCAGCTTTTATGCACACACACACTGATGACAAGTAAACGGGACACAGGTGAAGATGTTACCTTTATTAGCCATTCAAACCCATTTGAGTCAACTTCTATGCATGTTATCAGGCCAAAATAACCAGATTATGTGAACTTTTGATCAGGGTCATTTGGATGTTTTTGGTTGTCATTATGATTATAAAAAGAAAAAACACAGTTGTTTGACAATACAAGGCTTCACCCAACCACTAACCATGAGTGAAAAAGTGTTTGTGATATCATTCATACTGTATGTAAAAAGGGCAAGAAAGCAAAAAATCTGCCGGGGTGTGTAAACATTTGAGCACAAGTGTATAATAAGTGGTGTGGTCACTGTTGCCATAGTAACCGCTAATAGTAATGTCAATGGTGTCCTCGAGTTAACTCAGTTACTCCTTGCTTACCCCGCTGCTATCCCCATGGTTCATTCTGGAGCCATGAGAATAGAAAAGCGGTAGGGTAAGCTGGGAGTAACTAAATTCAGTTGAGGACACCATTGCCATAGCAACTGCTATTATCGGTTACGATCGCAACCGCTATTATCGGTTACTATGGCAATGCTGACCTCATGGCTTACTATACCGCAGGTCCCAGCACTGTTATTTAGTGATCAGAGACCATGGGAAGCGAACTTATTCTTCCTCCTCACGGTCTGTGATGTAACAGAGCTGCATGTGTCCAGGAAGAGAGAAGATGAGGATCGTGGAGAGATATGGGGGTGGGAAGGTGGTAATAAAGATGGAGTTACTAAGTGTCTCTGTGTTTTTGTTTATAATAAAATAATGTTTATCTGTGTTGTTTTTTTTAACCATTTATTTGAGATTCTTAACCCTAGAACGCATACCCATAGAAATCTACACATTCACGCACCTGGGGCCTTTTAGGCCTGTTTACAATTATCATGGAATAACTAAAAAAAAATACTTTTCAAAGTTTATTGCAAAGTAAGGATGCATTCCCACTAGCGCTGGGGTCCGCCAGGACGGGATCCGTAATGGATCTGACCTCCTGGTGACCCCAGCTAAGGCTGCCGGAATCCTGCCATTCCGGCAGCCTTAGCTGGAGTTACCAGGAGGTCAGATCCATTATGTATCCCCTTCTGGCTAACCCCAGCGCTACTAGGAACATAGCCTAAGATGTGTATATTTCAAAACAGAATTATGTGCATAAAACAACAAAAAAGTAAACGGGCACGCCAAATATAGGCATTCTATATACAATTGTTTTATGAAAACATTTTTTGGTTGTAGCAAACTTGGTGCAGGAATATTTATTTGTAACTTTACATATTCCCCCGACAATTCTCGCATATTTTTTTGGCTGAATGTTCCTTGCATACATTTTGTCCGCAAGTAGAACAGAAACGCTCCGATTTTCATTCCTTCTTTGCTGGACAAATATAGCAGCGGTTTCTTTTTTTTTCTCTTTGCTCTGGATGTTCCAGAAAGCGTATTCCACATCGGATCATTGCCTCTGTAGTTTGCCTTGATAAGCATATCATGCTGCTTCTCTCCATCATAGTGTAAACCTAGTACAGGCCTAAAAGGCCCCAGGTGCGTGAATATGGGGTAGTCCCAAAAAAAGGTTGTTATACCGAAATGTCTGTAACATAAAAATATATGAATAACTGGAAATTACTAACAACTATATACCTGAGGATTACCTAGATCTTCAAAATTCAAACTAAAGTACTTTTACAGAAAATAGAAAACAAGTAACCTGGCAGGCCCGCGAGGCCCCAGGTATGCGTTCTAGGGTTAATGGCTGTGTCTAACTTGACCTTACAATAAGAATCTCAGGGCTTAATACCAGCTGGTAATAAAAAGCTGGTATTAACTCCTTATTACCACCACCAGGACTGCTGGAGGAGCCTGGTAAAGTGGCTGAAAATGGTGCTACAATGAATGAACCATTTTCAGGGCAGCTGCAGGCTGCTATTCATTAGCGGGGGGGGGGGGGGGGGGTGCCTGAAACAATTGGACCTCACCCCGCTGAGAACATGCATCCTCATCTGCCTAGTTTTACCGAGGCTGGCAATTAAAAATAGGGCAGAGTCCACACATTTTTTTTTGGTAGCCAAGGTAAAATTAGACAGCTGAGGGTGGCAGCTGTCTGCTGTCTGCTTTTACTGGGTTAGACAGAAAAATACTGCAAAGCCCCACACTTTTTTTTATATTTTTTTTTATTTAACACACATGACAGCAGGTTGGTTGCCATATACTGTGTATAGAAAACAAGCACAGTCACTGCTCACATTGAGGAAATGAAGTCTGATTGCAACAGCCAATCACAGAGGCTCTTACAGAGTGTGATTGGCTGTTGCCAGTCAGTGCAGTGAATATGTATGAAACTTAAAGGGTGGCCCATCAGAGGGACAATGGCAAGCCCGATCTAGCTATTCCTACTATCTATCTATCTATCTATCTATCTATCTATCTATCTATCTATCTATCTATCTATCTATCCCAAAAAAGGAATGCAGCACTCCAAATCAAATGTCCAAAATCTGCCTTTATTAGGCCATCAAGTGCAGTGTGCAACGTTTCAGACCCAGTCGCCCTTCTTCTAGCCTTCTGGCGACTAGGTATTCCTTTTTGGTATTGTATGAATAGCAAACAGGAGTATTGCTTGGATTGATTTGCACGCACTGTAGAAGCCGTGCTGCTCTTTATCTAATCTATTTATCTAATCTAATCTTTATCTAATCTATTTATATCTATCCGATCCATTTGTCTAATCTTTTCAATTTACCTATCCTATCTGTCTACTCTTCTCTAACTTTAAATAGCATGGGAAAGACCATGTTAACAACGTATTTCACACGGAAAACACACAGATGTTGCACTGATGTTAGCTAAGGGTACCGTCACACACTGAGACTTTCCAGCGATCCCACCAGCGTTCCCACTTGCTGGAAAGTCTCTCTGGAGTCGCTGGTGAGCTGTCAAACAAACAGACTCACCAGCGACTCACCAGCAACTCAGCACCCATGAGATCGCTGGTATCCATGATAAACTGCAGAAACTAAGCAGCGCGCGCTGCCTAGATACCCGCAGTTTATCATAGTTGCTGGTTCGCTCGTCTCTCGCGGTCACACACAGCGATGTGTGCTGACCAGCAGGGGACTTGGGGCCAAAAAATGGTTCTGAGCGACGTGCAGCAACCAGCGACCTCACAGCAGCGGCCAGGTCGCTGGTGGCTGTCACACACTACAACATCGGTGGAGAGGTCGCTGTTACGTCACAAAACCTGTGACGTTGCAGCGACATCGTTAGCGATGTTGTAGTGTGTGAAGTGGACTTAAGAAAAAAATGCACAATCGCTTTGCACTCACACTCACATGCCGCACAGATCAAAAAACTAATGTCTGTCTTGAATGGGAAATGGTCAGATTTTTCATGCGCTCCTGTGTTCCTCAGCATTACCTTCCTAGCCTTCCTCAGCATTACCTGCATACTTTTAAGTGTTTAAGCCATTTAATATCTATGTTTTACATATCCTCTTATATTATTGCTATTTTTTCACTGCCTTACCTCCTGCGCACTTGACTTGTGTCATAAGAGAGTATTTCCCTCTCCCATGCATGTGGTATTTTGCTGAAGGCATATCTTCAATTATCAACCTTATCATAAGTTACTTGTAGGTATTATTTATTATTGTGACAAGTTTGCATACCTTGTACATTTTTGAGTATATGCTCCTGAGCCAAAATAAATGAATTGTAATTTTCGTATAACATTTTGCCAGGTGTCCCCCCTCCTAATTTCCTATTTGGTCCTGACCTGCATATGTCACACGTTTTTTTATATTTATTATATTTGTCTGTTTTAATATTATACTACTAATGAAAATTGTTTATTATCATGGGCTTGCATTTTCTTCTCCCATTTTGTTTGTAAGCCTAGATTACTAATGTGATACAGCCCCTACATATGGGATTGTGGGTACTGGTGATTTAATATTTCCCCCTCAAAAATGCAATGAACAGCAAAAATGTTGTTTGGTCACTAACATAGTATAAGTAAGTCTGTGAGATGCATGTGAGATACTCTCATGAATCTCGCATGACTCACCCTGACTGCTGCCGAATCTCTGGAGAGGAGCACATCAGCTCCATAGAAACACATGCAGCTGACACTCTTCTGACTAGAGATGGTGGCTGTTCCCGATGACTTATGTGAGACTCATGAGAGTATCTCACTTGCATCTTGTATAGTGTGTCTCTGGCCTAAAAGTATAGTTCCCCAAAACTAAACATCCCCCAACTCCACTAGTGAAAAATGTAAAAAAAATGGCATCCCAAACTTTTTTATTATAGATATCTACTAATATATATACCTATCTGGAATTACCATATTTACACTGGTTAGAACAATGTTTTTTTACCACAAAGTGGGGTAAAAAAAGAGTGGCAGTACTTCATTTTTCACACGACTTGTATTTTTCCAGTTTTTTAGCACATTATAAGATAAAAGGAATGATGTAATTTAAGGGGTTTATCTAGTCAGAAACTGATAAATCTGCAGCGACTCCATGTGTCACTCTATGTGACCGCAGACGTATCATTCCTCCCAGGGTCCGCACTGTGCACTGCGCGGATTTGCTTTTTTGTAAGCTGGGAACAGACCGCAATTATGCAGTATGCCTGTTTCTGTCAACAACACGATTGGTGGGCGCAGCCTCACTCAATACAAGTTTATGATGCGGGCTTGTCTGACTAGTGGGCGCGGCCTAGCTCAATACAAATGTATATAGCAGGCATGTCTGACTACAGGGTGTCGCCATTTAGTGGGCATGGCCTTGCACCATACCCTTGTGTTAAGCAAGCTCGTTCCCACTCATTGGGGGCTATGGCCGCTGCCGTGGGTGGGAACATGCATACCGCATAATTGTGGTCCATTCTCAGCTTAGAAACAGCGAATCCTCGCAGAGCAAAGTGTGGGGCTGGGGGATTGCTAAGTCTAAGACACATAGAGTGACCCAGAGAGTAACTGCAGAATTATCGTCTACACTGGACAATCCCTTTAAAACTAAACCTCATCCATCATCTGGGTACGTTAATGGAAAAATAAAACAGTTATGGTTCAAGGAAAATTGGCCATGGGGAAGGAGATAAAGGATTTAATTTCTGTGTCTTTGCTTACTTACAGTCATTTGAGATCCATCGCCTCTCACTACACAAATGGAATGGACAGCTCCCACATCGGATAGAGTGGGGGCTACATGGTCTCATGGCCTTTAGAACTAGGATTTGGCAGTTGTGTTAATGTTATAGCGGATTTACTATGTTTAATTATATTTATTTCTACCGCAGATGTCTTAAATCCCTCTGAGGTATCCTCAAGAGGTGTAGTGTAAAGGGTTAATAGTAGTGTTGAGCGAACATGCTCGGCACTACTCGTTACTCGCACGAGTATCACTGTACTCGGGCGACTCGCCGAGCACCGAGTAATCTCGCGATACTCGTGCTGTGCTCGTGGTCGTCATCTCTCCATGTTGGCGCTCTTTTGAGAGTCAGCCCACGTGCAGGGATTGGCTGACAGACCACTGCAATGCCACAGCCCTCTTGGTTGTGGTATAGCAGTGATTGGCCGGCCTGCACAGCGTCACCGAGCCTTTATAAGTCCCGGCGCGCTGTGCTCGGCACACAGCCTTCCAGACAGTGAGTGTAGGGAGAGTGTCTGCTGCTGATTAGGGACAGATTTGCGGCCCTCATAGGTAGATCCGGATCAGGGCTGCAAACTGCTGCTGACCACAACAGTCCTTCTCAGGACTAATCTAGGAGGACATAGGCAGGGTGATCCAGATCGGAGTCCAAGATTTCCAGTGACCAGAACAGTCCTTCTCAGGACTAATCTAGGAGGATATAGGCAGGGTGATACAGATTGAAATCCAAGCTTTTCTGTGACCATTAGAGTCACCACACTCTTGTACTTAGTACCTTAATACAGGTTAGGGACTAAAATCCTCTCTTCAAACCATTACAGTCACCAGACAGGTGTACGTACTACCTTAATACAGGTTAGGGAACTAAAATCCTAACTCTTGTCATCAAAACAGTCACCAGACAGGTGTACGTACTACCTTAATACAGGTTAGGGACTAAAATCCTCTCTTGAACCATTACAGTCACCAGACAGGTGTACGTACTGCCTTAATACAGGTTAGGGAACTAAAATCCTAACTCTTGTCATCAACACAGTCACCAGACAGGTGTACGTACTACCTTAATACAGGTTAGGGACTAAAATCCTCTCTTGAACCATTACAGTCACCAGACAGGTGTACGTAGTACCTTAATACAGGTTAGGGAACTAAAATCCTAACTCTTGTCATCAAAACAGTCACCAGACAGGTGTACGTACTACCTTAATACAGGTTAGGGACAAAAATCCTCTCTTCAAACCATTACAGTCACCAGACAGGTGTACGTAGTACCTTAATACAGGTTAGGGAACTAAAATCCTAACTCTTGTCATCAAAACAGTCACCAGACAGGTGTACGTACTACCTTAATACAGGTTAGGGACTAAAATCCTCTGTTTAAACCATTACAGTCACCAGACAGGTGTACGTAGTACCTTAATACAGGTTAGGGAACTAAAATCCTAACTCTTGTCATCAAAACAGTCACCAGACAGGTGTACGTACTACCTTAATACAGGTTAGGGACTAAAATCCTAACTCTTGTCATCTCAACAGTCACCACACTGTTGTAAGTCATACCTTTATTCAGGTTAGGTAACTAAAATCCTAACTCTTGTCATCAAAACAGTCACCAGACAGGTGTACGTACTACCTTAATACAGGTTAGGGAACTAAAATCCTAACTCTTGTCATCAAAACAGTCACCATACTGTTGTAAGTCATACCTTTATTCAGGTTAGGGAACTAAAATCCTAACTCTTGTCATCAAAACAGTCACCAGACAGGTGTACGTACTACCTTAATACAGGTTAGGGACTAAAATCCTAACTCTTGTCATCTCAACAGTCACCACACTGTTGTAAGTCATACCTTTATTCAGGTTAGGTAACTAAAATCCTAACTCTTGTCATCAAAACAGTCACCAGACAGGTGTACGTACTACCTTAATACAGGTTAGGGAACTAAAATCCTAACTCTTGTCATCAACACAGTCACCAGACAGGTGTACGTACTACCTTAATACAGGTTAGGGACTAAAATCCTCTCTTGAACCATTACAGTCACCAGACAGGTGTACGTAGTACCTTAATACAGGTTAGGGAACTAAAATCCTAACTCTTGTCATCTCAACAGTCACCACACTGTTGTAAGTCATACCTGTATTCAGGTTAGGGAACTAAAATCCTAACTCTTGTCATCTCAACAGTCACCACACTGTTGTAAGTCATACCTTTATTCAGGTTAGGTAACTAAAATCCTAACTCTTGTCATCAAAACAGTCACCAGACAGGTGTACGTACTACCTTAATACAGGTTAGGGAACTAAAATCCTAACTCTTGTCATCAACACAGTCACCAGACAGGTGTACGTACTACCTTAATACAGGTTAGGGACTAAAATCCTCTCTTGAACCATTACAGTCACCAGACAGGTGTACGTAGTACCTTAATACAGGTTAGGGAACTAAAATCCTAACTCTTGTCATCAAAACAGTCACCATACTGTTGTAAGTCATACCTTTATTCAGGTTAGGGAACTAAAATCCTAACTCTTGTCATCTCAACAGTCACCACACTGTTGTAAGTCATACCTGTATTCAGGTTAGGGAGCTAAAATCCTAACTCTTGTCATCTCAACAGTCACCACACTGTTGTAAGTCATACCTGTATTCAGGTTAGGGAACTAAAATCCTAACTCTTGTCATCTCAACAGTCACCACACTGTTGTAAGTCATACCTTTATTCAGGTTAGGGAACTAAAATCCTAACTCTTGTCATCTCAACAGTCACCACACTGTTGTACGTCATACGTTCATACAGGTTAGGGACTAAAATCCTCTCTTCAAACCATTACAGTCACCAGACAGGTGTACGTAGTACCTTAAAACAGGTTAGGGAACTAAAATCCTAACTCTTGTCATCAAAACAGTCACCAGACAGGTGTACGTACTACCTTAATACAGGTTAGGGACTAAAATCCTAACTCTTGTCATCTCAACAGTCACCACACTGTTGTACGTCATACGTTCATACAGGTTAGGGAACTAAAATCCTCTCCTAAAACCATTCAAGTCACCAGACTGTTGTACGTCATACCTTGATACAGGTTAGGGACTAAAATCCTCTCCTGAAAGCATTACAGTCACCAGACTGTTCTATGTCATACCTTGATACAGGTGAGGGACTAAAATCCTCTCCTAAAACCATTCAAGTCAGCAGATTGTTGTACGTCATACCTTGATACAGGTTAGGGAATAAAATCCTCTCCTAAAACCATTCAAGTCACCAGACTGTTGTACGTCATACCTTGATTACCTTGATACAGGTTAGGGAACTAAAATCCTAATCTCTTGTGATCTGAACAGTCACCAGACTGGTGTACGTCATACCTTGATACAGGTTAGGGACTAAAATCCTCTCCTGTGACTGTTGTCGCAGTATACAAGCAAAATGCGCAAGGGCGTTGGCAAGGAACAAGGAGGTGAACGTGATGGTGGTGCAGGCAGAGGCCGAGGTCGTGTGCAAGCACTAATTTCTCAACAATAAAGTGGCACATCTACTCGCTCACACGTCCTGTCCCAAATTGTTGGGGCCCGCTGCAGTACTACGCTCTTGAACCAACACTAGTGTCAACAGCTTGTTACTTGGATAGCGGATAATGCTTCAAGTCTGATTGGCACCTCCACAAACACCCTGTCTTCCACACGGTCAATTGTCAGTAGCCGTGATACTGCACTGCACATTTCCCAACCTGATCCTCCTTCCTACCAACTGGCTGAGTGCACGTCCACGGACATTACTGATCCCACACTTGGACACTCGGAAGTCCAGAAGTGTGTACCCATGGGTCAGTGGAGGTACATGGCAAATTCCCATTACAAAATTTAAATTCAGTTGTCATTTGTTGGTGGTGTGGTGAAGTCTGGCCCAATCCAACCCTTGTTCATCTTGATCTCAGTCAGCCTGTCAGCATTTTCAGTTGACAGGCGGTTGCGTTTATCAGTAATGATTCCACCTGCAGCTCTGAAAACACGCTATGACAAAATGCTAGCGGCAGTGCAGGCCAGGACTTCCAAGGCGTAGAGAGCCAATTCATGCCACGTGTCCAGCTTGGAGACCCAATAATTGTAAGGCACAGAGGAATCTCGCAGTACAGTTGTTCGATCGGCAAGGTACTCCTTCAGCATCTGACCAAACTTAGCATTTCTTGTGGCACTACCCCGCACCTCAGGGGCTGTGGTACGTGAGGGGCTAAGAAAACTGTCCCACCTCCTAAAGACTGTTCCCCTACCTTTGGCGGATTGGACTTGTGCCCCTCTCGGCCGAACGCCTTGGTTGTCCACCGATTCCTCACCTATGCCGCTAGCGTTTTGTGAGGGGAATGATTAGCCTACTTCCGTGACTATGGCCTTCTGGAACTACTGCGTTTTGGCTGACCTCTCCGCCTCAGGAATGACAGACATTAATTTCTCCTTGTACCGTGGGTCTAACAGTGTTGCCAACCAGTACTGATTGTCGGCCAAGATGTTCTGAACGCGAGGGTCACGAGGCAGGCAGCTTACCATAAAGTCAGCCATGTGCGCCAGACTCTTAACACCCATCACTTTAGTATCCAGACCAACACGATGACTGAACATGCTGTCCTCCTCCTCCTCCTCCTCCTCATCTCCCCTGTCCTCTGCCCAGCCACGCTGAATCGAGGGTATCACTGGTGTGCATGTCATATCGTCAATTTGGCCAGAGAGTTGCTCCATGTCTTCATACTCCTCCTCCCCGTCATAGTCCTCCACTGCACGTTGTGATGAGATGAGGCTGGACTCTGTGTTTTCACCCACAGCCACTACTGTTTCTTGCTCCAAGTCATCGCGCTCGGCCTGCAATGCATCCTCTTTGTTTTTCAGCAGAGACCATTTTAGAAGGCAGAGTAGTGGTATGGTGACGCTAATAATGGCGTCATCATCACAGCTCACCATCTGGGTGGAGTCCTCAAAGTTTTGGAGGACGGTACATAGGTCCGACATCCATCTCCACTCCTCAGGTGTTATGTGTGGAGTTTGAACCATTTTCCCGACGGCTTAGGTGATGCAGGTAGTCAACAACTGCCCTCTTCTGCTCACATATCCTGACCAACATGTGCAGAGTTGAATTCCAACGCGTGGGGACATCACACACCAGTCTGTGGGCCGTAAGACGCTAACGGCGCTGAAATCCGCAAAGGTCGGCTGAAGCAGCAGGTGACTTGCGAAAATGTGCAGACAGACGGCGAACTTTTACCAGCAGTTCAGACAGCTCTGGGTATGACTTTAGAAACCTCTGAAACACCAGGTTGAGCACGTGGGCCACGCATGGAACATGCGTCAGCTGGCCTCGCCTCAAAGCTGCCACCAAGTTCCGTCCATTGTCACACACGACCTTTCCTGGCTTTAGGTTCAGAGGTGTGAGCCAGTGATCTGCCTGCTGTTTCAGAGCTGTCCACACCTCTTCTGCATTGTGGGGTTTGTCACCTATGCAGACTAGCTTCAGCACAGCCTGTTGACGCTTCGCAGAGGCAGTGCTGCAGTGCTTCCAGCTTGGGACTGGTGTGGAGGGTACAGTGGATGAGGAGGAGGAGGAGGACGCTGAAGAGCATGACATTCCGGAGCTGTAGAGTGTCGGTGAAACCCTGACAGAGGTAGGGCCTGCTATCCTTGGTGTGGGAAGGACGTGTTCCGTCCCTCGATCAGACTGTGTCAGAGCCTCCACAATATTAACCCAGTGTTTTGTCAAGGAGATGTAGCGGCCTTGCCCACAAGCACTTGTCCACGTGTCTGTGGTTATACACTTCAGCCCCTGACCTTACCCCTGCGGTATTAAAGAACAGCAATGACTGTCTACCTCCAGTTTCCAATATCATGTCCACTCTCTATTTGAAACTAAACCTTTCCAAAACTGAACTTCTTCTGCTCCACCCATCCACTAACCTCCCTAAATCGGACATCTCTCTCTCAGTTTGTGGCACCACGATAATGCCTAGGCAGCAGGCTCGTTGTCTGGGTGTTATGTTTGACACCGATCTCTCCTCCTCCCACACACAATGTCTCGTCCGCTCATGTCACTTACACTTGAAGAATATCTCCAGAGTCCGTCCCTTTCTCACCCTGTAAACAACAAAAACCCTCACCGTGGCCCTAATCCATTACAGCCTTGACTATTGCAATTCTCTATTAAGCGGCCTCCCCCTCACCAGAGTTTCTCCTCTCCCGTCCATCCTTAATGCAGCAGCCAGGATCACCCATCTGGCCAATCGTTACTCAGATGCCTCTGCTCTGTGCCAGTCATTGCACTGGCTGCCCGTATACTACAGCATCCAATTCAAATTGCTTCTTATCACCCACAAAGCTATTCACAGTGCAGCACCCCTCTACCTCTCCTCCCTCATCTCTGTCTATCACCCCACTCGCCCTCTACGTTCCTCAAATGACCTTCGACTGACATCGGTAATAATCCGATCCTCCCAGTACCGGCTCCAAGACTTCTCCAGAGCTGCACCAAACCTCTGGAATGCTTTACCAAAAGAAATCAGGACTATCCACAACTTGCATGGCTTCTGACGATCCCTAAAAAAGCATCTTTTTAAGGCGGCCTATCATACTCCCTTATAGAAGTCCTTTGTACTGTAGATAGTGGGCTATCCCTCTGGACATAACTCTTCTACAAAGTCCACCAAACCAAAAAGGTCTACACAGACTGTATAATGACCATCCATGTAAGCTTAGTTCTATGCCCCATTTCCTCAAGATGCCTGTACCATCCGTGCAATAAGCCCCTGTACCTTGTGCAACCCCTATCCCGTTGTACATTGTAAGCTCTTTTGAGCAGGGTCACCTTCATTTCTTGCTTTATTTTTTGTATTTTCTTTTTTACATTGATTCTATGCCTATTGTTTTGTATCCAATTATTCTACTGTATTTGTTCTGTACTGTAATTACTTACTGTATTATATTTTCTGTACTCTAACCCTAGATTGTAAAGCGCTGCGTAATATGTTGGCGCTATATAAATAAAGCTGTATTATTATTATTATTATTATTAGGTGGACTTTGGCTGAAACAGCGTTGTTCAGGGCACGTGTGATGCTGTTGGACACGTGGTTATGCAATGCGGGGACGGCACATCTGGAGAAATAGTGGCGGCTGGGGACCGAGTAACGTGGGACAGCAGCCGGCATCAGGTCGCGGAATGCTTCCGTCTACACCAGCCGGAAAGGCAACATTTGTAGCGCAATGAGTTGCGAAATGTGATCATTCAGGACTGTGGCATGTGGGGCGTTGGCAGCGTATTTGCGCCAGCGTTCAAATGTTTGCTGAATGGATAATTGAACACTGCGCTGGGAAAAGGACGTGCTTGATGGTGGTGTAATTTGGACGTGGGCAACTTCAGGTGCAGGGACGGAGGCTTGTTCGCGGCCAGCTTGGACAGGGGATTGGCTCGCACGCACAACAGGCAAAGACGTAGCAGTGACATCAGCAAGCACCGCTTCTCGACTCTGTTGTAGTTTCCACAAAGTCGTGTGCTTGGCTGACATGTGCCTGATCATGCTAGTGGTGGGCAGGCTGCTACTTTTCGTACCCCTGCTGATGCTGGCATGGCAGGTGTTGCAAATGGCCTTTTTAGAGTCATCTGGAGCCAACTGAAAATACTGCCAGACTCGGGAAGACCTAACATTTGCACAGGCACCTTGTGTCGTGTTGTTGTTCCGGGGAACGGTTGGCTGCCTTATGCCTGCGTACCCGACCCTGCTTCGTACTGCCTGTTGGGATGCTATGCCTCCCTCCCCCTGTGCACTGCTGTCCTCGCTCTGCATATACTCCTGCCAGGTTGGGTAAGCTACTGGATCATCCACCACGTTGTCTTCCTATTCCTTGGCTAATCGCTGGACTGCTCCTCCTTCTCCTCATGTGGCACCATGATGACCGTTACAATAGTTTGGCTGTAGTTTCAGGTATACCCACAGTGGTAAATTTTTACGCCCATTCTTTTTGAATGGGCATTACAAAGACAGGATACCCGCATCTTTTCTATGTGAAAAATGTTTTGAGGCCCTCCAGCACGTCTCTATCCAGGGACAAAGAGGAGCCTCCCAATTTTTGGCTGCCCTGACCAAAGGGCTATTCTAAAATACACCCACTTGAGGGTTACAGGCCCTACTACAAGTCTGTAAGCATGGGTCATTGTTGAACCTCTCAATTTTTGGCTGCCCTGACCAAAGGGCTCTACTACAATACACCCACTTGAGGGTTACAGGCCCTACTACATGTCTGAATGCATGGGTCATTGTTGAACCTCCCAATTTTTGTCAGCCCTGACCAAAGGGCTATACTACAATACACCCACTTGAGGGTTACAGGCCCTACTACATGTCAGAATGCATGGGTCATTGTTGAACCTCCCAATTTTTGTCAGCCCTGACCAAAGGGCTATACTACAATACACCCACTTGAGGGTTACAGGCCCTACTACATGTCTGAATGCATGGGTCATTGTTGAACCTCACAATTTTTGTCTGCCCTGGCCAAAGGCCTAGGCTAAAATACACCCACTAGAGGGTTACAGGCCCTCCTGCACATCTCTATCCAGGGACAAAGAGGAGCCTCCCAATTTTTGGCTGCCCTGACCAAAGGGCTCTACTACAATACACCCAGTTCTTCTTAACAGGCCCTCCTGCACGTCTCCATCCAGGGACAAATAGGAGCCTCCCAATTTTTGGCTGCCCTGATCAAAGGGCTCTACTACAATACACCCAGTTCTTCTTAACAGGCCCTCCTGCACGTCTCCATCCAGGGACAAAGAGGAGCCTCACAATTTTTGGCTGCCCTGACCAAAGGGCTATACTACAATACACCCACTTGAGGGTTACAGGCCCTACTACATCTCTGTATGCATGGGTCATTGTTGAACCTCCCAATTTTTGGCTGCCCTGGCCAAAGGCCTAGGCTAAAATACACCCACTTGAGGGTTACAGGCCCTACTACATGTCTGAATGCATGGGTCATTGTTGAACCTCCCAATTTTTGGCTGCCCTGACAAAAGGGCTATACTACAATACACCCACTTGAGGTTTACAGGCCCTACTACATGTCTGTAAGCATGGGTCATTGTTGAACCTCCAAATTTTTGGCTGCCCTGACCAAAGGGCTATACTACAATACACCCACTTGAGGGTTACAGGCCCTACTACATGTCAGAATGCATGGGTCATTGTTGAACCTCCCAATTTTTGGCTGCCCTGACCAAAGGGCTATACTAAAATACACCCACTTGAGGGTTACAGGCCCTCCTGCACATCTCTATCCAGGGACAAAGAGGAGCCTCACAATTTTTGGCTGCCCTGACCAAAGGGCTATACTACAATACACCCACTTGAGGGTTACAGGCCCTACTACATGTCAGAATGCATGGGTCATTGTTGAACCTCCCAATTTTTGGCTGCCCTGGCCAAAGGCCTAGGCTAAAATACACCCACTTGAGGGTTACAGGCCCTACTACATGTCTGAATGCATGGGTCATTGTTGAACCTCCCAATTTTTTGGCTGCCCTGACCAAAGGGCTATACTACAATACACCCACTTGAGGGTTACAGGCCCTACTACATGTCAGAATGCATGGGTCATTGTTGACCCTCCCAATTTTTGGCTGCCCTGGCCAAAGGGCTATACTACAATACACCCAGTTCTTGTTTACAGGCCATCCTGCATGTCTGTATCCAGGGGCATTGGTGAACCTCCCAATTTTGGACTGCCCTGGCAAAGGAAGATACTACAATAGACCTAGTTCCTCAAAATGGGCACTTTATTTCTAGACAGGGCTTCATGTACGTCTCTTGTCAGGGTCATCGGAGTGTCGCACAATGTTTTCACGTAAAATCTTTCATGTAATCACAAAAAGTGACATACACCAGCTTTATCTCACTATTGGGTATGTGCCCTTAACATTTCCACCCTAAATATTCATTTTGGTGTAATTTTGGAAGGTTTTCTGGAGACTCCGTAAAATTGGCGTGAAACTCGGACAACATTGTTCACAGCTGTGACTTTTGAGTGAGAAATGCTTCCAGGGGTCTTCCCCATGGTGTTGCCATGTCATTTCAGCACTCTTCTGAGACTTTTGTGACATTTTTAGGGTTTTTCCATGCTGCCGGCAGTCATTTCATAAAAATACTCGTGTCTCCCATAGGATAACATTGGGCTCGTTACTCGGGCCGAGTACACGAGTATCTCGGGATGCTCGGCCCGAGCTTCGAGCACCCGAGCATTTTAGTACTCGCTCATCACTAGTTAATAGCACTGTTGCTATGAAGCAGAAGTGGGTGATCGCCCTGATTGGCTGGCCCAGCTATCTGATAAGTTGTCAGTGATTGGTTTAAGAAAGTGCGGGAAGGGGCTGTATTTATAGCTGTTCCTGATGGATTTCTCCTCAGTGTCCCTGAGGAGACAAAGCAGCTGTCACCTGGTGCCATGGACGCTCTGATGTCTGAAGTGCGGCAGCGGCTTTCCTGCCTTCCCTGGCTGCGGGCCTGTCTGGAGTCTGCTGTTACCTTGCCTGCTGCCTCACCGTAACCCGACCTGGTGCAACGTGAAGTTGGGTATGCGGTGCCACCTACGGTAGATCATTCAACCCCTGCTTCAGAGGCTACCACACCTGTCGCTGAAGACCATCCTGGCCGGAGATGGGAAAGAAGGAAGGGGCGTTCTAAGATAATTTATTCCCCTGCGCTTTCTGCTTCCCGAATATCCTGGGTGCCGGCGAAGCGCGGGAAAGGCCGGTCTACCTCGACCGGTCCCGCGAAGTCTTGCAGGATTACCAGGTCTCGTGGGATTCTCACAATGGAGACGTCAACCGGTTCCCGGCCTTCAGCTAGGAGTGTGCCCTGTGTGCTCTGGCATGGGCATCTGCAGAACCGCTGCAGCCGGATACAGCAGCGGTGCTCCAACGTCGCCATGGCACCCATCGCAACATTCCCCACATGCTGGAACCCCGCCGGGAGAGGACCTCGGTGCTGTCCAGCGCTTCAGCAGCTCAGGCTTGAGCTGCACAGCGGGACACTTCCAGAGACGATGGCTCTGGGTATGATGTTGCATACCCTGCTGGACAGGGGTCTGCTCTAGATCGGGATGTGCCTACTCAGCCCTCAGGACTTGGTGAGACTCTGGCATCTGGGACACGGGGCACTGGGGTGTCGGATGAGGGGAAGATTTTTGCAGTGGTTCAGAAGGCCGTTAGGCCTTGGGAAGTCATGGAGCTTATCCCTTTCCAGGCTCTTTACCCTTTCCTACATTAGGGTCCCCTAGTGTATTTGAAAGTCTCCTTAAGGAAGCTATTGTATGCACGCTTTCTCCTCTGGGATTTCATCTGTCCTCTGCTATTAAGGATAAAATCTGACAGCTGGAGTATTTAGATATCTTTAGCTTGCTCCCTAATTGTAAACCTGCCTTTAGCTCTGATGGCAAAAAAGATGATAAGCTTGAGGTTGATTCTGATAGAAAACGGACTTTTAAGTCTTTCCATAATTGGCTGCAAGAGTTCTCCATATATGCTGCTGTCCTGGGGGTAAAGGAACCGGGCCTTTGTTCTGGCCTTTTCCAACATCAGGATATCATATTGGAGGCGTGTCGCAACTTTGGAGGTTCTGCTTGGTTAGCCTATGATGAGGCTTTACGTCAGAAACTGGCAGTACACCCATCGGTCTGCTGGGCTGTTAAAGACGTCGGTCTCTGGATTAGTTTCCCAGAGAGTAATTCTCCAGCAGTCCCTTAAGAAAGGTTAATATTTTGTCTTTATTGACGCTGGGTGCAAATGGCGGAATACGTGTCGTTTTCGCCATGAATGCTCCCACTGCCACGGGGCACACCCAGCGTCAAAATGTTTTAGGAAACAGAATTCCGCTTCACAATTGTCTGCTGGTCGGGAATCAGGTCTCAAGGGCCGGACACCGGTGAAGGTGGACGCAATGCTCCCTTGGCTTGACAGGTACCCTGGTCTGGCGACTGCGCGCTTGCTTCTTGAAGGTTTTTCAATGTTTTTTTGTACTGAAGTTTCAAGGACCCGGTTGTTCTTTTTGTGACAATTTAGCATTTGTTCGGGGCCACGAATCTGTGGTGTTTGAGTATCTACAAAATGAACTCTTATTTGGCCGTATTGACAACCCTTTTTGCTGCCCCCCCTTTTCAAATTTTTGGGTTTCCCTCTTGGGCGTAGCGCCCAACAACGAATCTGGCTCCTTTAGAATAATCCACCATCTCTCTTACACTCGAGGCAGTTCCCTGAATGATGAGGTGTCCTCATCTTAGGCGTCCGTAACCTATTCCTCATTTGATGTAGCAGTTGATTTACTACGTTCCCTTGGCAGGAATTCCCTGATGGCGAAAGCCAATATTAAATCAGCTTTCCGGTTGCTTCCAGTGTCCCCATCTGGTTTTAGCTCACTTGGCTTTTACTTTCAGGGAATGTATTTTTTTGCCAAATGCCTGCCGATGGGATTTGTATTGTCTTGCTTTTTCTTTGAGGCTTTTGCTACCTTTTTACAGTGGTTTACGGAACGTTCGGTCGCTCCGGGTACTATGTTACAAAACCTGGATGACTTTGTGTTCTTTGGTGTCGCAGACTCCCCCGATTGTTATCGTTGGCTGTTGGGTTTTCGGGCCATAGCAGCTGAGTTCGGTGTTCCCTTGGTGGCAAAAAAGACGGTTAGTCCTTACCGAGTTGTTGAATTTTTAGGGATCGTTCTGGAGGCCGAACATTTGGAATGTCTTCTTTCCGCAGAAAAAATTGATAAGATCATTTACAATATCCAGTTGGTTATTGCTCGCCCTAAGATTACTTTGAAGACTTTGCAGTCTCTTGTAGGTAGCCTTAATTTTGCCTTGCGGATCATGCTTATCGGCTGTGTATTTTTCCGACGGCTTTGACAGCATGAAAGGCGTTTCTTCTCCATTTGCCCACATACAGGTGACTGCGGTGATGTGTGCGGGCTGAGTGACATTTTTTACGCCACTTTAATGGTATCTGTTGTATACAAGCGCCCTTTATTTTATCACTAACATTGGGCCTATTCCTGTACAATGTCTCTGGAGTTCGTGTTTATATTCGGTTTGGCGAGCAATGGGTGGCTGAATCCTTCCCCCCTACTACTACGGACTTAGGCATCGGCATCGGCATCGGTTCTTAATAAGGTGTTCAGCTGATTGTCGCTCTTTCTTTGTGGGGTCCAGACTTAGCCAACAAGCGGATTACTCTAGAATCTGTGAGTCCAGGGCTGGTTGGAGCTATCAACTTGCTGTCCTTCAAGTGTTCGGTCTTTGCCGAACTGTTGCGTCATTTGGTATTGCTATGCTTAACACATAACATTTAGTTGAAAGCATCCTGGGTCAATGACACTAGTCCTATGGCTTGTGAATCTTTCTTTCTTCAGAGTCGGGAATAGTCAACGCCATCTCTATGGATATCGAACAGGAAGGAATCCCTTGCCCGGGTCGTCTATGGCAGTTATAGCTTTTGGGTACATTTGCGGATTACTGGCTCCCATTATATGGGCTATGTATTCGTCTGCATGGTCTGACTTGATGCATTTTTGTGCTAAGAAGCAGGTGTCAAGTAACACATCTCGAGTCGATATAATTTTACAATTTTTGGAGAGTTTGGTGGCCAAGGGATGCGAGTGTGTATAAATCAGATTCAGGTATTTAGTTTTTTCGGAAACTGTATGTTTCTTCGTCTATTTTGTCATTGTTTCCTGTTAAACAATTTTTAAAAGGTTTAAAGCGAAAGCACTTCCGTGTAGATGGAAGGAGGCCTATTTCCTTGGATTTGCTGTCTCGTATTTGGACAGTATTAAGTTCTGTTTGTTTCAATAACTTTGAGCTTTTGCTGTTTAAGGCTTGTTTTTCCTTGGCTTTTTTCAGTGTGTTTCGCATGGGCGAACTGATTTGCTACAGCAGGAATCGGATTTCCGGACTTAATTTTATGGACCTTTCCTTCATCCGTGAAGTTTTAATTATCCGGATATGGAAGTCAAAAACAGATCAAGTGGGCAGAGGTGTATCTGTGCATTTGAATGCGATAGCGGGGTCGCCCCTTTGCCCATGTGATAACGTTCGCAATTGGCTGTCAGTTCACCCTCTTAGCGGCCCTTTGTTTATACACGAGCATGGCCTTCCTCTAACTTTATTCCAATTTAATACGGTTCTGCGTTGTTCACTCACTGAGTTGGGTATTGGAGCTACTCATTTTTCTTCCCATTCTTTCCGCAAGGATGAGTTTTTCTGAGAGGGAAATACACAGGATTGGGAGATGGGCTTCTGGGAGGTTGAAGTCTTACATACGCCCGGAGGTTGTTGTTAACTCTTTTTTCTCTCTGTCAGGAAAGAAGACTGTCTGGATTGTAGGGCATTCCTACATTCATTGGGCTAAGAAGAGGGCTCAAGGGCGTGCTTATTATGTTAATCTTTCTTTTCCTGATGATTTAGTGGGTATTCGGTGGTACGGGCGTAAGGGCATGAGATGGGATTTTGTATGTACTACCCTTGCTACATTGTTTCACCGTTATCCTTTTCCTGATTTTATTATTGTTCATTTAGCTGCTAACGATCTCGGTAAAGTAAGTAAGACATGATGTTAGAGTTGCGTGTTCTATGTTTCCTGCCATGACTTTTGTATTTTCTGGTCTTCCACAGGTTTGTATTTTCTGGATTTTTATACATAAACATTTCATCAAAGCCTTGGAGCGCTTCATGCCTAGCATTGGAGGTTTTTCCCATAGGCATGTAGGGCTCGAAGGGTTTCTTCCTGGGCTGTTTATTCAGAATGGTGTCCATTTGGATAATATAAGTTTGGACATCTTCAACAATGGCTACAGACAGCGGTTGAGAAATGGCTGAGGGGTTTAGGGGTGGCCATCCCATAGGTGGTTTGGACGTGTGGGGGAATTTACCAGTTTCAAAGTTGAGTTAATTTGGAAATGTACTAAATATGATGTTATTTATTATTTGGAATTACTATTAATGGATTTATTATATTTATTACCTTACTATTTATGTAACCCTATTAAAAAACCTCTTGGCCATTTTATGCCAACAATAATCTGGAGTGTTAGTTTTCACCTGTATAGTTGGTAAGGGTTCGGGATGAGGCCTGCGATTCCATGGATAGAACAAAATCTAGAAATGTAGAAGCTACATCTTTCAAGTGCAAATGACAGTGGAAATCTGCATTCGCTGGAGTGTTACCTAATGATTGCCATACAGAAGATCAATACCTTTGTGACAGTCATCACAGGCAAATGTTAAGCCTAATCTTTGCTGATTGAACCTGTAACACTTTGCTTGCAAGGAAAAATGCTGGGGAGCATTGGGCCTTCATAATTGAGAATTCCTCCACAACAGTAATTACCATAGCCACCAGACCACAGCCCAATCAATTGTAAATGATTTATAAATCACCCTCTCTGTGTATTACTTTCATTTGTGCATGCTACAGTAAATCTGCATAGAAAAATAAAGCTCACGATGCACAATGCTTAAAAGGTAAATGTCACCAGGCTTTAATCCATTTAGTAACGCTAGCAGCAGGTCACAGCCATGGCGAAAAATCTGAGCACCTTTTTTTAGGCAGTGTCAGGGTGTAATTCAATGAATTAAAGAGCTTTGACATTTGCACTGTCCCGAGTGTGCAACAAAATTCTGTTCTGCTTTATACACTACTGTTCAGTAGATACTGATACGTACAAGTAAAAACATCAAAGATAATAGGTTTAGGCCGCGTGCATGCGTTGAGTATTTAATGAGTTTGTTACCTCAGTATTTATAGCTAAAACCAGGAGTGGGTGGTAAATACAGAAGTGGTGATGTGTTTCTATTATACTTTTCCTCTGATTGTCCCACTCCTGGTTTTGGCTATTAGGATGCGTGCACACGGTCCGGAGGAGCTGCGTGTTGGACACTGATGACCATAACGGATCCGGGCCAAAACTGATTGCCATGTGTGACCCTAGCCTAAGGCTGGCTTCACACCATGGTTTTGTGGATCCGGGGCTGTCCGGTGTGAACTGCACTCAGGGTTCTGTCATCCATAGGAATGAATTGGTAGTATTAATGCAGGCTTACCTTTATGGTAACAGTGTTTTAATGCTGACAAATTATATCATTTTAACGGAACCCCCATGAACGCAGCCAATAACGCTGGTGTGATCCTAGCCTTAGAGTGGCTGGTGGCTGGGACCTGTAGTACTTCACAGTCTGACAGTGTTACTGTGTGGGTGGACCATGTAAAGTCATTGACTCCTAAACTCCTGCCTATAAGAAAGGACCACACCCTACATATAGCTTCAACCTCTTCATGTAACCTCTTTTTGTAATCCAGGCCTATCCGATGAGAACCGGATAGGCCCGGATCACATTTCTGCCCAATAGTGTGCCTATGGGCCCGGATGGAACCGGATGGCAGCTATCTGGCCCCATAGGCTCCCATGTTAGGGAGCGCCAGATTGCCCCGGTCTGGGAGGATCCAGGAACCGGACACCTGCGGCCGCACGCCGCTATTGTTTCAGGACCGCGGCTAGCTCCCTGCAAGCCGCAGTCCTGTTTCATCAGCAGCTTTAGCTGCGTACAGCTGCACACCGGACCGGAGGGCATATTACCCCTCCGGTTCTGTGTGCTGATCCGAATCGGGGCTGTCTGGTCCACAACTGACAGCCCCGGATCAGATCAAAACGTGGTTTGAAACCAGCCTTAGTTGCCAGAAGTAGGTTTTTCTTTCCTGACTAGACCTATACTGCATCTAGTGTTTCTGAGTTTTACCTCGGCCTGTTTTTGTACTATTTTTCCTCACAATTTTAGCACTCTGACTACGCTTTCCGATTCAGTTTTTTTTCCCCTGACCTCCCAGCTTTGCCCCTGCTTGGTGACCATCCTGACTACACTTTTAGATCCTGTTTTTTCTTTGTCCTGATCTGCCAATAGGCACGGATAGGCAGTTACTTGCTGGACCTTACTGTAAATCCAGATCTCTGTAGAGGGGTTTAAGGATGTCAGTGTCACTGGAGGTTCTGCCTAACTGAGCAGCTTGTACAGGCAGCTCAGACTGCTGGCACACAAAAATTCTAAACAAAGATTTTAAAACTAAGGCTTGACTGTCTCAAAAAGTACAATATTTTTCAGACTATAAGACTTAGAAGACCATAAGATATAATATGCACTTAGGTTTTAAAGGAAGAAAATGATAAAATAATTTGCAGCACAAAATGTAGTAATGACATACTATTATGGGGGAATTTGCTGCTGACACTGACTCCACCTTGGTGTATATGTCTCCCATCCTGGTATATATGTCAGACATCATGGTCCCATCCTGTTATATATGTCCCCCATCCTATACCCATGCGAGCATATATGTCTTCCATCCAAGGCGCCAAGCTGATAAATATGTTCCCCATTCTAGTAAATATGTCTCCCATCCAGGGGCGTAACTAGAACTGGCAGGGCCCCATAGCAAACTTTTGAACGGGGCCCCCTCCAAGACACGCCCCCAATGACACGCCCCCTCCAAGACACGCGCCCCTCCAAGACACGCCCCTTCAAGACACATCCCCTTACAGGCCCCAGCAGTATATACAGCAGCCCCAGTGGTATACCGCAGCCTCTCCAGTGGTATATACAGGCCCCAGCAGTATTACAGCAGCGCCAGTGGTATACAGCAGCCTCCTCAGTGGTATATACAGGCCCCAGCAGTATTACAGCAGCCTCCGCAGTGGTGGTATATACAGGCCCCAGTGGTGGTATACAGGGCCCCTGGTGGTGGTATACAGGGCCCCTGGTGGTGGTATATACAGGCCCCTGGTGGTGGTATACAGGCCCCTAGTGGTGGTATATACAGGCCCCTGGTGGTGGTATATACAGAGCCCCTGGTGGTAGTATACAGAGCCCCTGGTGGTAGTATATACAGGCCCCTGGTGGTAGTATACAGAGCCCCTGGTGGTGGTATATACAGGCCCCTGGTGGTAGTATACAGAGCCCCTGGTGGTGGTATATTCAGGCCCCTGGTGGTGGTATATTCAGGCCCCTGGTGGTGGTATATTCAGGCCCCTGGTGGTAGTATACAGAGCCCCTGGTGGTGGTATATTCAGGCCCCTGGTGGTAGTATACAGAGCCCCTGGTGGTGGTATATACAGGCCCCTGGTGGCAGTATACAGAGCCCCTGGTGGTGGTATATTCAGGCCCCTGGTGGTAGTATACAGAGCCCCTGGTGGGTATATACAGGCCCCTGGTGGGTATATACAGGCCCCCCGTTGACACCGCACTATGTAAGTACCACAACCTTCCTGCAAGCCCTTGTAAGTTCCACCACCACCTACCTGCAGCCCCATGTAAATACCACCATCCCTTTTCCTGCAGTCCAAAGTGCCACCACCCACCCTGCAGACACATGTAAGTACCACCACCCCCACCCTGCAGCCCCATGTAAATACCACCATCCCCTCTCTTCAGCCCCATGTAATTGCCACTACCCTCCCTGCAGCCCCACGCAAGAACCCCTTCCTACAGCCCCATTTAAGTACCACCACTTCCTCCCTGCAGTCCCATGTAAGTACCACCACCCCATGTAAGTGCCATCGCTGCCTGCAGCCTCATGTAAGTACTTCCACTCCTCCCTGCATCCTCATGTAAGTGCCACCACCTCTTCCTGCGTCCCCATGTAAGTACCACCACTCCCTCCTTGAAGCCCCATGTAAACTCACCTGTAGCCTCCATGTAGCCCCCATTATCACATCCCGCCCCAGACAATTAGCAGCAGCGGCTCGCTAGTCACGTGATCCTCCCCTCGGAGCCATAGAAGGAGCTGCACGCGAGACTGAGGAGGCCCCGCCCCTCCGGTGACGTCACAGCACAAGCGCCACTCAGAACTGAGGCCTCACAGTTTCCGGTGACGTCACTGCCGCACGTGTAGGGGCGTGTCCTCCTCGCGGTCGCCATCGTTATTTGTCGCTCGTTCTCGTCAGTGCCGGGGGCCCCGAGGATAGCGTGTGGGGGCAGCGGTCAGGGGCCCCCTTGTATGACATGTGGTGTGGGGGCGCTCAGGGGACCAATGGGCCCCCCCTTTCCGTCCGGGCCCCCCCCTACAGCACCCAGGGGGGTATGGGGGCGGGACTTAGTGGGCGTGGCCCCAAAGTGTCGGGGCCCGCCGGGCCAGTCCGCCCCTGTAATGTATCGCAGGAGCAGCTGCCGGTATAGCAGCGGCTGCGTAGCGGCGCTGGGTCCGGGCCCCCCACAAGCGCCGGGCCCCAAAGCGACCGCTACGGCTGCTATGCCGGTAGTTACGCCACTGCTCCCATCCCATTCAGGTATATACCGTATGTATCCCTCATCCTGGACCCCATCCTGATATATATGTTCATCATCCTGATATATATGCCCTCCATCCTGGTATACATTTTCCCATCCTTGATTGATTTTGTTATTTTTGCCTCCTGTCATGCTCTTTTCTCAATGCATAAAAAATGAAAGGTTCTACTCACCTTCTCTGCACTCCCCTGTTGCAAATGTCCTCTTTGCTTCTTCAGCTGTGTAAGTGAGGAGCAGAGCATTAGGTCACTAGCATGCATTTGCAATCACATGAGCACTAACGTTGGCTACTAGCCAAGCAGATGTGAATTCAAAATTAATATTCACTGCTTCTTACGCCCATAATCACGCCCACCTCTTGAAGCCGGGTCAATAATTATAAATTACTGTAAATATTTTTACTATGTTGATTGCTCTCAGTGGGAGAAACAAAATAATAATCTTTATTTTATTTTGTTTCTCCCACTGAGAGCAATCAACATTTTTTCAACTGGCTAACACAATACACAGTACTTTTTTTTTTATTTTTACTATCACTCACCTTGGTGCTGAGAAGTGGGTGGGAGTATGGGCTTAAGGAGCAATGAATATTAATTTTGGGTTAACATTCTCTTGGCTGGCTGTGATGGTGGATATGGTGGATTATGTTGTAACTGCATTTTACAGGTGCTTTGCAATACTGTGTTTTCTCCCCTTCCCCCACTTCCTGTGTGCTCATTACAATCCAGAGGGTTGAACAATTGAATTTCTGCCTGTAAATGTTTGTACTAACCCCCATGGACAGTCTCAATAGAACTTGTTTTGGGTGGTCAGTTGAGGGAGGAGAAGAAGTAAGATGTGAGTCTTTCTGTGGTAGGACACTTTTTAGTCAGTCTATGTGTGTGCGAAGCTAAGTTGAGACCAGCTATACAAGGGATTTAGAGAAACCTGGCCTACATGGGCATACAATATATTGCTGGATTGTTCTTTATGGAATTTAATGTTTTTCAAGCATTAACGGTTCTTGGGCTGATCAGGCATTTCTCGCTCTGTTGATTGTGAGATACCGGAAAAGGACCCCGTGTCAACTTCTGGCAAGCAGTGGGATCGACTGAGCGAGTTCAATGGAGAACCATCCACAGAGTGAGTACAGACACTGGACTGTATCCAGTCTACAGGAGAGACCCAGAGATCTGGGCCTGAAATACCAAGGATTGACTAAAGTGGCTTTGATTGATCTACTGGTAGGTGCTGGCCCATCCACCTCCTCCCAGATGCCTACAGACATGTACTGGAGTTGGGGACCCCCACCCCAAAAAGCCAGTGGTTGGTGTTGTACGAAGAAGAGATGGGGACTCTGGGCACAGGCGTCTCTAAGCAGTATAAGGAGGAGGCTGTTCGCTGAGAACAGCAGATACAAGAAGCAATGGAGCACGAACGAGGGAGTAATGCGATTTGGAGTGTAAACCCAGCGATTTGGGAGCCTGCACAGATCACCAGGACAGACTTCAAGCCAATTGATTAGACTTCCAGAGATGTGGAGGTTTTTTTTAAGGACTTTGAGCAGCAGTGTGCCGTGATGGAGGTACCCCACTCTGGATGGATGCGTTTGTTAGTGGGACTCCTGAATGGAAGCGTTGCAGAGGCTTATCGAACTATTGACTCACAATGGAACCGGGATTATAACTTTCTAAAATGGACTATTTTGGATTACCATGCTATCACCCCAGACTCATATGGGGCCCAGTTCCTAGACCTCCCATGCACCATGGGGGGATCGTTCAGGATGTATGCCCATAAGATGTCCCAGGCATGTCAGAGATGGCTGGAAGCGGAAAACGCCTTCACTGTGGAAGATATTGTACAGATATTTCTTATAGAACAATTACTTGCCAAGTGCCCCTCAGAAATACGGGAATGGGTCCAGGAACACATGCCATCCACATTGGATAGAGCTGCAGCCCTGGCTAATGAGGCCTTTACTATCCAACCACAGTAAAGGAGGCTACTGGATGATAAATCTCAGCCTGCCCATGCGCCCCAGGTCCCTCCGATTATATCTGCCACTCCACCCAGCCACTGGCCGATGACAACC
>JARQOC010000002.1:70633574-70672925 GCA_033576535.1 Allobates femoralis | reverse complement strand
CAAACATAAAGTACATACTACCACGTAAAAACTAATATGATAAAATGTTAGATTAAGAAAATTACCAGATAAAGAACATGATAATGGTATACTATATAAGGCACAAGGGATGTAGAAAAAATTAAGTCAAAAATAATTACTAAAAATAATAAAATATTGATTATTCCAAATAGAGGTACAAAGTTATGCTAAAAACACAAGTCCCAAAAAAGTAAAAAAAATAAGAGCACAGATAACTCACTCGAACAGATCAGTGTCGGTGATGTTGTCTATGTAACCACTAAAAAGAAATGAGTCAACATGGGCGCGACCCCCCACACAGGGTGTACTCGTATTTACAAGCCAAACTCAGGAGTGGAACATTCAGATGGAAAGTATAATAGAAACACGTCACCACTTCTGTACATTTCATCCACTCCTGGCTTAGGCTAAAAGTACTGATGTGAAAAACTGACCAAAAACTGAACATGTGAACGAAGCCTAACATTGGTCCAAGTGTGATCTGATGTTTTGATGTATAGCACTTGGATCAAAAATATGTATTACACTATCTTCATCAGGATGTATAAGGAAGTGACCTATTTATAGGGGAGATACAAAAATGATTGGTTAATAGTAATGATCTCATTAACCCTTTCTATGCCAGGAAAGGCAAACTAGGAAACACTTATAATAAAATGTGGAGTAAAGACAAAAAATGTAAAACAAACATTAAGACATATACCGTAAAAACTAATATGATAAAAAGGTGATTTAGAAAAATTACCAATAAAAACATGATAATGTATACTATATAAGGCACAAGGGGTGTAGTAAAAATTATTCAAAATATTCTAAAATATAATATTGTTTAAATTGGTACTTGGGAGGAGATTAATATTGACAAAATAGTAAATAAATAATGCATGTTACTCAGTCGATCAGGATCAGTGTCGGTGATGTTGTCTATTAACCAAGAAAAAGAGAATGAGTCAAGCGGCCCCCCACACGTGTTTTGTGTATGCTGCTTTTGCGCAAACATGTGTCGGGGCCGCCTGACATGTATACACAAGGGAGACATTTCCAATGAGTAAGCCTGGATAACGATTGTGTTTAATTACTGCACCTTACTCAGTTGGTGGGACAATTACTAGCAGGGCTGGTCCCTTACTATACTCTACCGATCCCACCCCTGAATCTGCACTAGCACTTTCTGACAAACAGGCACCCTAGGTATGTAACCTTTCTCTCCTTGTAGTGTGTGTCACTTTTCCCTCTCTGTGATTTCTTTATCCTCTATTACTTTCCTTTATCTTCATTGCACTACTGTAAATGAGTCATTAAGTAATAAATAAAAAAATTGTATTATTGCATAGAACACTTGTGTGGACCTCAGTGGTGTTATACAACAAGTATAGGCATAAATATATACTCATTCTCTTTTTCTTGGTTAATAGACCACATCACCGACACTGATCCTGATCGAGTAAGTAACATAATAAAGAGGGAGAGCTTCTGGATTTTTAAATTGGGCACTCTGGCCCCGGAGGGGCACAACCTGACCATTGAGAATGTTGCTAAACATTAGTTAAACATTACCCCATTGGGCTAAATATCGCTACTATCACTGATACTCATGCATTATTTAGTTACTATTTATTCAATATTTATCTACTCCCAAGTACCAATTTAAACAATATTACCGTATATACTCGTGTATAAGCCGAGTTTTTCAGCCCAAAATTTGGGCTGAAAAGTCCCCCCTCGGCTTATACACGGGTCATATACGGTACATGGAGTGGGGGGGCTGTGTCCCGGGGCTGTGGAGGCTGGAGGAGGCGGGGGAGGCTGCTGTATGAGCGGCCCCGTCACGTGGGGGCCGCTCATTATATATGCACTGCTTCCCTCTGTCAATCAGCGGCAGGGGGAAGCAGTTCATATAAGCTCCCCAAAAGCTGGCACTGTCCCCCCTTGTAAGGGTCCCCCCCCCGCTGCTTATACATTACCATCCCGGTGTTCTGATCGGCGCCGCTCCTCGGTGCGTCTTCATCCTCCCGTCCGCGCTGGCTGCATCCGGGATCTCCGGCTGTCGCAGCGATATGACGTCATCGCGCGACCGCCGGAGATCTCGGATGCAGCCAGCGCGGACGGGAGGATGAAGACGCAGCACCGAGGAGCGGCGCCGATCAGAACACCGGGATGGTAATGTATAAGCAGCGGGGGGGGGCCCTTACAAGGGGGGACAGTGCCAGCTTTTGGGGGCTGTTGGTACCCCCAGGGGGCTGCTGGGTACCCCCTGGGGGCTGCTGGGTACCCCCAGGGGGCTGTTGGTACCCCCAGGGGGCTGTTGGTACCCCCAGGGGGCTGCTGGGTACCCCCTGGGGGCTGCTGGGTACCCCCTGGGGGCTGTTGGTACCCCAGGGGGCTGTTGGTACCCCCTGGGGGCTGTTGGTACCCCCAGGGGGCTGCTGGGTACCCCCAGGGGGCTGCTGGGTACCCCTGGGGGCTGCTATATGTACCCCTGGGGGCCTGCTGTATACCACTGGGGCTGCTGTATACTACCACTGGGGCTGCTGGGGCTCCTGTATACTACCACTGGGGCTGCTGGGGCTCCTGTATACTACCACTGGGGCTGCTGGGGCTCCTGTATACTACCACTGGGGCTGCTGGGGCTCCTGTATACTACCACTGGGGCTGCTGGGGAATCTGTATACTACCACTGGGGCTGCTGGGGAATCTGTATACTACCACTGGGGCTGCTGGGGCTCCTGTATACTACCACTGGGGCTGCTGGGGAATCTGTATACTACCACTGGGGCTGCTGGGGAATCTGTATACTACCAATGGGGCTGCTGTATACTACCACTGGGGAGGCCTGTATACCACACTGCTGGGGGCTGTATACCTGTGCTGGGGTCCACCCTCGGCTTATACACGAGTCAATAGGTTTTTCCAGATTTTTGGGGCAAAAGTAGGGGGGTCGGCTTATACACGGGTCGGCTTATACACGAGTATATACGGTATATTTTAGAATATTTTTAATATTTTTTATTACACCCCTTGTGCCATATATAGTATATATTATCATGTTTTTATTGGTAATTTTTCTAAATCACCTTTTTTATCATATTAGCTTTTACAGCATATGTTTTAATGTTTGTTTTACATTTTTTGTCTTTACTCCACATTTTATTACAGGCGTTTCCTAGTTTGCCTTCCCTGGCATAGAAAGGGTTAACGAGATCACTACTATTAACCAATCATCTTTGTATCTCCCCTATAGATATGTCACTTCCTCATACACCCCCTTTGTATTACCTGATGACGATAGTGTCCTACTGTTGAAATGGTTGTGGAAAGCAAAGGGTTAATAAAAGTTTTTTTTAAACTAAATCCTGTTCTACTAGTGTTCCCTCACCCTAGCGCTCCATAGACCGCTACAACTTTTTGCAAAGAGTGGGGAACTCTATGCCTCGAGGGCCGCACACAGGTCATATTTTTGGGAGTTCCTTAGCATTGTACAGGGGTTTGAATCATCACCAATGCAGGTGATTATATTAATACTAAGGAAATCATGACCTGTTGGGGGACCTTGAGGCCTGGGAGTTCTCCACCACTGATCTATAGTTAAAAAAACAAAATGACTTAAAAGCAATGCTTGTCATTATCATAATGGTGTGTTTCTTTTTATATCAAGAGAACATGGCAGGAAGATGCCATTATTGTACCTGTAATGAATACATTACAGGATATTCCACCTTCCTCAGTTGTGTTATTTTCTTCATATTTCCATACATTTTAATGTCTACCTTTATACACAAGCTGCATCCTAATGGCTTATAATTTTCTATAATGAAGAGATGGAGATATTTACTGTAAAACCAATTATTGACAACGTTGATAATGAATTGTGGAGCCATAAGAGTATGAATGTGCTGCCATATTTAGTTAAACTATTTAATAAATAATGACAAGATATGTTTAAATATTAATATCACCATCAATTAGAAAGCTATAATCTATCACAAAGACATTATCTTCTTCTCGTTCCTATCTGACTTGCCATCCCCTTTCCTGTTATCCTGTGTATTATTAACTGTTAAAAGAAAAAGATTGCGAAATTCTCCAAGGAAGGTAAGCAGTTTGCTAAAGCCAAAGAATCAGTTGGTAGAAAACTTTTAAGTGTTTACCGCCCTGGAAATCGAGATATGAGGAGGTCAAAGATTTAACCAAGGGAATCTGAAACTTTACGTCATGCTGTGAGGAAGAGGATTATCACATCCGGAGAATAGATAGGATGAAGCCAATAAGCATATACAGTGCAAACCTCTCTAGAAAACCACCACTGATCTACACAAGATTTTTATGTGATGAGAGTTTCAATTCCTTATATCTAATGTTCTATCCAACTTCTTTAAGATGACCATTCACATAGAAGACTGTGGTTGAAGCTTAAACTGTAGCTAAAGTCTCATTTAAAAAAAGAACTGTTCAGCATGGAAAGTTCTAAAACTTTGTGAAGAGTTTCTTAGGCTGGAGACACACTGTGTGAGATAATCGCAAGAGTCTTGCATGACTCACCCAGAACGGCAGTGACAGGAGCATGCCAGCTGCTTAGGCTGCCTTCACACTGGCCGCTGTTTTGATGCCAAACAGGATGCCCACGGATCAGTTTTCGGCCCCATTGTCTTCCGTGGGCATCCTTGTGACACTTCTTTTGCCACGGATCCACAAGGTTCCACGGAGACAAAAAACGTATCTTGCTACATTTTTAGTCTCTGCGAAAAGTAACATCATGCCGTGGACCCACACATATCCACGGCACCACGTCAAAGATCAGAACAGGTGCCTATGGGGACGGAAAGCTACAGACAGTACGGATCCTGGCGGATCCGTACTTCCGGGCTGTGAAGCATGAACTGCGCATGCGCAGGACATTCACACGATGCAGTTGATAATGACATGACCCTATGGATCCAAGAAAACTCAAGTTTGCCCGTTGCGTGGGAATCTGTGAGCATACAGGGTTTTCCTATATGCCCACAGATTCCAAAAGTGTGAAAGCAGTCTTAAGATACCGTTACACAGTACGAGATTGTGTATGATATCGCTCAAACCACGGGTTTGGAGGCGTTGAAACTATATCGCTAGGACGTCGATGTGTGTAACACCGCAATACGACTTCGATAAATCATTGGATCGTTGATCGCAGATTTGAGAACATGTTCTCAAATCAAACGATCCTTGATCAGCCAACCTGCTCCATTGTTGTGTGTGACACCGCGATAGCGATGTCGTTAACGACTTCTATTCACAGCAATGAACAAGTATCATTCGCTGAGTTGTGCGAACGATAGCTGCTCGCTGGATTGTTGGTGCATCTTCCACGATATCTAGACGTGTAACATCTCACCAACAGTCTCTAATGGTACCTTTACACGCCGCGACGGCAGGCTGGATACATCCCGCTACAGGCTACAAATGTAGCTTGTAGCGCCAATGTAGCCCGTCGTAGCGGCGTCTGAAGACGTGACGCTACAGCCGGCAACAGATACATCTGTTTCCTAGGTCTGCTCGAAAACTGATGGCTACAACGCCGATGGTAGCGAGCTGTATCGGCGTGTAAAGAGGCAACGGAAGGGAACTCTGGACACCCGGGGCTGTAGCTGCAATGTAGCTAAGGCGTGACCCAGGCTCCGGGATACCGCGCCCCATCACCGATCATTGGAGGAAGCTCCTGCATGACGATTGGTAGTCGCTGCCTAGGGCGGCATATTTAAGGAGCTGACCAGTCACACTACACAATCGCTCGAGCGTGCTCGATGTCTCAGCCTCCTGCGATGCCTGGCCAATCATGATGATATTGCGCTGTCCTATCATCATGCGGACGGCTCGTAATCCAAGATTGTGGCACGCCTATGTGCTGTCCCTGCTGTACCAGGTCCGCCCATATTAGCTTATTGTAGCGCTGTGTAAACGTGGTACGCTAAGCTACAGCTGGCTACTTGACACACCCGGCGATGTAGCTAGCTATAGATGTAGCGAGGCGTAGCGCACCTTGTCGCGGCGTGTAAAGGAGATGCGTTGACCGTTTGTAGCCGTGTGGAGCGTGCTCGTGCACGTGAAGTAGCGGGATGTATCCAGCCTGCCGTCGCGGCGTGTAAAGGTACCATAAATGATGTCCTAACGACTGCATGCCCACGAGATCGTTAGTGACATCGTTTCAACATTGAAGTGTGTAAAGGACCCTTTAGAAACACATGCAGCTTACACACTCCCATCCAGAGAGACAGTAGCCACACCAGGAGAGTCATGCAAGACTCATGCGAGTATCTTGCACGCTTCTCACATAGTATGTGTCCAGCCTTAGGGGAAATATCTCTTTAAAAAAAAGTAAAGTAAAAGACTACTAAACCCATTCTTTTCCCCAGCTTCAATGCCGGTCTTCAGCTGCATTGATATCAGAAACTAATCATTTGTAGCAAAGCTGATGGCAGTAAAGCCCCCATCACACTAAGTGAGATCGCTAGCGAGATCGCTGCTGAGTCACAAGTTTTGTGATGCAACAACGACCTCAGAAGCGATCTCACTTTAGGCCCCGTTACACGGCACAACATCGTTAAAGATATCGCTTAAACGTCACGGATTTTGAGTCGTTCAAGCGACATCGTTGTGACCTCGTTGCGTGTGACTCTGCATAGTTGTAACGATAAATTGTTGGATCGCTGATCACAGGTTTGAGAACATGTTCTCAAACTACACGATCAACGATCAGCCAACCTGGTATATCATTGTGTTTGACACCGCGTTAACTATGTCGTTTATAACTTTGCCCATTCACAGCAATGAGCAGGTATCATTCGCTGGGTTGTGCAAACGATCCCTGCTCACAACATCGTTGGTGCGTCGTCCACGATATCTAGAAGTGTGACAGCTCACCAACGATGTCAAAATGATGTCTGCAACGACCGCGAGCCCACAAAATCGTTGTCGACATCGTTCCAACGTCGTGCCGTGTAATGGAACCTTTTGTGTGACACGTAGCAGCGACCAGGCCCCTGCTGTGAGATCGCTGATCGTTACAAACCGTTCTGGAACATTTTTTGGTCGTCGCGTTCCCTCTGGGCAGCATGCATCACTGTGTTTGACAGGGACAACGACCAATGATCTCAACACTATGCCCGAAAGTGACAGGGTCCCAACAACTGCCGTATCATTGCTGCGTCGCTGGTGAGATCTGACTGCTCGAAATCTCACCAGCGATCACGTAGCGACGCACCAGCGATCCCGACCTATTGTTGTCGGGATCACTGGTGCATCGCCAAGTGTGACGTTACCTTAAGAGGGTCGGCACCAATCTCCTCTGACTTTCCAAAAAAAAAACAAGCACGTGTGTTTTTGATATGAGTCATAGTTCAAAAAGACAGCACATGGTTGTTATCTGTGTTATCTGAGAATAGTTTGTTTTTTATTATACAATGGGTTGAAGAAGCTTGTAATTTTTTTCCATGTAAGAAAAATGGATGCCACAATATTAGTAAAAATGTCCGCATAGAGAAAACTGATAAAATCTGATCATGTTTTTCATGGACACAATGTCACAACAGAGGGAGGAGACGCCTGGCATGTGGCTCAAAAGAAGGGAAAAGACAGGAAAAAAGTAAAAGGCTGCCGTCATATTTGGGAGAGTGGTGACCCCTAAAGACTCATCTAAAGCTGAACTTTTCAATTCCTATCATCCCTAGACGGGTCCTTCCCCCCTTTCCCCCCCCCTCGTGTGCAATCACGTGCCTAAGCCCTGGCTGACCCTGGCAATCTCTGGCTAGTGAGCTGGACAGCAAGACAATAGTATTACTACTACAATAAGAGAACAATGGGAGAGAGAAAAACTAACTGAAGTCAAACAACAAATGGAACTCCACAGCTTCCACAATGACAATGTTACTGGGAGGTCAGAATAGAAGAACTATAACTGGCACATGGAAGAGTAAGGGCCTCTTTACACGCCGCCACTGCTTGGTAGCAACTTATTTTTACAATCTGGGGACACAGAGAGCTACTGTGAGGGTGGGCAACCAATCACAGATGCCAGCACAGATTGTGCATGTGCAGTCGAACTACAACCAATCACAGACGCTGTCACAGTAGGTGGATGGGGAACAAGTTAATATGAATGAGGCTTAATGAGCGGACACAGAAGTAGTGTGACCGCAGCGCAGAGACTGGTAAGTATAATTTAACTACTTTTAATCCACACTTTGTTTCATTTTGCAGCCCCCTAGCTCTTTATCTGGGTAGCCGAACTCGAACAGTAACACATAGGGTTTCTACAGTCTCAATGCAAATGTGCAAGGCTCAGGATTTAATTCAGCCATCTCTCACTTTAGGCATTTGAACACTAGCAGTCAAGTTAAAGGAAAGTGAAAATATACTACTTGAGAGGCAGAACAATGCACTGTGCTCTTGGCCACACCGAGGGTGCACAGACGACCCCTAATTTGCATATGTAGTAAAACAGTTGTTATGCAAACCTAAAGTAATGAAATGTATACTGCAGGCTTGGCTTTTATTGGGCCTTAAGTTCCCTATATGACAGCTTTAAATAGTTTAATTGGATATTTAAGGGTGACATATTCTCTTAAATCTCATTTGCCTTTTTCCTCAATGTTGAATGTGTACAGCGAATTATAAAGCGTAGACTTTGTAAACATGGTAAATAAGCTGTCAACACATGTACACTGACTGCAGAGATCTGCTTATCTAATTCATGCCACTGTGTGCGTTCTTCCTCGAGACGTTCTACTTAAGCTTATGCAATTATGCTGCTGTTAATAATATAAATGATGTTAAATACCAGCATGAGGCGATATTCATATCTGTGCACGTCATAGGAACAGAAAAGCAAAATTCAACCCTGGGATGAATCTATCACATGACCTGTCTTTATTATAGTGAAGCACAATTTGGTATTTTTCAATCATTTTTGGATGAAATCTGTGGCATAGATGTGAAGGTCCTTAGGGATGTTGATAGCCAAGTGGAATTTTCATGAGTTTAGTATGTAACAGAAGCTTGGCTGGTTTTACTGGTCGGGAAATTCGGCAATTAGGTTCCATTTGCCCTCAGGGTTTGGACCTTTAGTAGCGACCTGGAACTGGAACATGTGGTCGTTTACTGCCCTCAAGAGCCTAAAATCTTACCATTAACTTCTTGGCTTTTAAAGGGAATCTGTCAGCAGGATTTTACACCCCAGACTATTTACATGCACATTTAGCTCCTTCAAGGACAAATCCAGCAATATCTTTACAAGGCCAGTTCATTCCTCCATTACTGAGAGATCAGTATTCAAATCAATATGTAAATGAGGCTAAATAATTATGATAGATCTGAAGCTTCTGTCACTCCAGCTCTATTCCCCGCCCACCACCCGGTGCTGCCTCCCAGACAACCGCCTTAAAGTATTGCATGATGGTATTATTTGGACATTGAATGATAGTTTTAACTGGGCGTATTTTGTGGTCGATATTTATTGTATTTATTTAGGCATTGTTTGACAGCATTAGACCTCAGTTCCACTACCGTATGGCATCTGATGTGTGAGCTTCGAATGAGATATGCTAATGACCCTTGACTCCTGCTCTGCTGTGAGCGGGAACAAAGTGTCATCGGCTTTGATCCGATCCTGCGATAAGATCACAGGTGCGGTGGAGAGGGAGAGATTAATCTCCCCATCTCCTCCATTCTCAGTCCCAGTGTATATTCCACTGCACTCGAATGACATACACTTGTATGGGTGTGAGACTCGCTGACAAACGCAGCATGCTGTGATTTTTTTTCACATGCCAATTAGGGCTGAGTAAAAACTCAAAGATGGACACTGCTTCTTTAACAATAATGCGAGTGCAACCAGATGTTTTATCGCATTGCACTTGTCCGTTGTAAATAACATTGTACATAACAGCTATATGGTTTTGTATGGCAATATTCAGTAAGAAATATGTATTTACGATCTATGTATGTGTGTTGTATATGTGCTATAAATTAAGAGAACAATTAAAAATTATTATGCTGAACTAGTCTATAACGTAGTATCCATATCCTGTGATGAAGCTATACTGCATCCCCTTCAATTCATATGGAGGAATACTAAGAGTGGGATTCATTTTTACTTTTGAACCTTTTTTGTCTAAATTTGGATGTTTTTCACCTGTCTTTCTTTTCTTCTTTATTCTTCTTTAAAGAGGACCTGTCACCAAACACACATGGTGATCTAATTACAGCATCCAGGCAAGGGTCCCCCAGCCCCTTGAGCCCCTCTGTACCCCGAGATAATACACTCTGAAAACTTACATTGTGGAGCCAAATAGGAGGTGGCTTGTGGCTGGAGCAAAAGGGCAGATTCACACCCCTGTATGTTTAATCTGCCCACTGCCGCCTCCCTGATGCCAATTATTGTGTCCCTCGCCTGCAGTATAACACAGAGCTTATTTCAGTAATGGCCGCTTAGCCCCGGCCCCTGTGATGACGTCACTGCCTTTCCCTGCCCTGCTCCATTGGTTAACATGGAGCTGGGTGGGTAAAGGCGGTGATGTCAGAGCAGGAGGCCAGCCGCCCCGCCTCCTGGAATCGCCATACGTTTGGAATCGCCATACTTCTACTGACCTGGAAAAATCATATTTCCAAGTCATTTTTATCGTGTAATCAATTCTTACAATAAAAACCCTTATAAAGCAATTGCAGATTCCACTTTTTTTTGCCATTTTGCCACACTTGGAATTTTTTTTCCCACATTTCAGTATATCAGATGACACAATGTTAGTGCCATTAAAAGTACAACTAGTCCCACACAAAAAATACTGTAAGCCCACATATGGCTGTATCGAGAAAAATTAAGAATGTTATGCTTTTTGAGGCAGGGAATGAAAACACAAAAAAAGTCACCTGGTTGGGAACATGCAAAAATATATAAATACCGTATTTTTTGGATTATAAGACGCACTTTTGTTCCCCAAATTTTGGGGAAAGTGGGGGGTGCATTTTATAATCCGAATGTACGAATTCTATACTGCAGGGGATGGTGAGGGCAGCTCTCCAGTGTATCCGGGGGCTGGGGTGGGCTGGTGAAGCCTGCAGGAGGCAGCAGGAGGTCACATGCACTCGATCACATAATATGCACTGTATTCCACTGTCCATCACCTTGGTGCTGAAACTGCGAAGAGGTGATGGACTGGGGGAGCGGTGCGTATTACATGTGCCTGCATCCACCTTGTGATGGCAAACAAAATAAAAAACACTTTACTTACCCTCTCCAGCACAGTGCTCCATGTCTCCCTGCTTGTCAATGCGCTCCTCCACTTCATGCTTCTCTGTAAAGCTTGTCATGTGATCGGGCATGCAGAGATGATGTCACTCTGCTGTGCTGATCACATGACTGGCTTCACCGAGAATCAGGAAGTGGAGGAGCGCATTGATAAGCAGGGAGACATGGAGGACAGCACTGGAGAGGGTAAGTAAAGTGCTTTTTATTTTAGTATGTCAGCAGCATGGGGGGCCATATCCAGCACAGGGGGACATGTGCCACCACTGGGGGACGTGTGCCATCACTGCGGGATATGTGCCATCACTGGGGAACGTGTGCCATCACTGGGGAACGTGTGCCATCACTGGGGACACGTGCCATCAATGGGGGATGTGTGGCATCACTGGGGGAAATGTGCCATCAATGGGGGATGTGTGCCATCAATAGGGGATGTGTGCCATCAATGGGGGACGTGTGTCATCTCTGGGGTCCATGATCTATCACTGGGGGCCATGTGCCATCACTGGGAGCCGTGTGCCATCAATGGGGGCCATGTACCATCACTGGGGGACGTGTGCCAGCACTGGAGGACATGTGACAGCAAAAGGGGACTATATCCAATATAAGGGTGCCATACCCAAATTAAGGGGGCTAATTCTAGTATGGGGGCTATATCCCAGGATGAGGGACCATGTACCAGGATGAGGGGGCTATGGGGGACATACACCCTATATGATTTGTAAGACAGACACTGGCATTATAAGTCAGACCCCATTTAATATTTTTTCTCTCTTTCCTTCACCAAATTTGGGGGTGCGTCTTATAATCAGTTGCATCTTGTAAAGTGAAAAATACGGCATAAAAATTTTTGGTAAGTTCAAAAAGGATTTTTTTTAAGGCAAAAACAAAATAATTTGTTCTTCTAAATACTTGCATAATTATTAGATTGATCTGAGGAAAAGGCATAATTGTGACAGCTGGTACCACCAGTCTATACACCTCCACATGGAGTCTCGATAGACAATCAGCACCTCGCCAGCTTCTATTAGCAGAGCAAATCCCACACTCTGACCTTCCAGAATACATAGTGTGGAAATTACAGAACTACATGTTACCGCTGGAGCTCTAGAACATTCTTGGCTTTGGTCGTGATGTGTCATTATATTTTTCCCAGTATTGCATTCTGTTGTTAGAATTTATAATTCTTTGCTCTAATGAAATAAAGTGCATAAATTAAAGGGAACCTGTCAGGTCCCATGTGCACACAAAATCCTGAGCAGTTCTGTGCACATACCGTGCCTAGAATTCCTCCTAACATTATCTTCATACACTACCATCTATAAACTGATCTTTGGAAAAAGTATTTCTACAGATTATTTATGAGATGTTAATTAGGGCATTGGCCAGTCGAGAGGGCGTTATTTCTCTCAAATAGTCGTCTCACTTAGCATGTTATTACGCCCCGGAGTGCACAATAACATGCTTTGCATACTCAGAGGCATCGCTGAGTCAAATTTCAGCACTGGACAGCGGCACAAACGAAGACAGCTAAAAACAGCAGGATCGGAGATCCATTTCTGCTCGTCCATGGCTGTCAGGTTCTGTTCGGTGCATCCTGCAATACACTGGACAGAACCTGACAGTGAATACCCGTGGTGTGAAGCCGGACTAACATATATATATTTAACATACAATAAAAATTAACTTTTCACATCGCCAATGGACACATACTTTTGAGCTACCTTACTTATAAGTTGCTTACAATGTTTGTTTTTCTCATATTTAAAGGTGTTTTAGCACTAAGAAGTTATTATTTATATATATTATATATATATTATTGGTAATAAGTTGCTGATTGTTGGGTCTCCCTGTTGGAGCTGGCACCAATTGACAAATTGGTACATTTTTATCTCCGTAAGGAACTTTTACCCCTGTTGCAAAGTAGAGCAGCAGGACTGACGCTCAACCTCCACTCCATCCATTCTACTGGAAAAAGCTAAGTGCAGAGCAGAGCGACACATAGAAATGAATTGAATAGAGCAGCGCTTGCTCATGTGCTCTGCAGCTCCATTCTATGACGCAGATAAAGGCTGTGTACCCACATAGTTGTTTAGTGACGTTCAAATCGTCAGTAAACCGGTGAAAATTTGCAGGAGCCTAGAGTTCTGAGCTCTGAAGTCTCCAGCTGTTTCCCAGCGGTTTTCCAGCGTTTTTTTCAGCGTGTGCACAGCGGATTTCAGTCGGTTTTTCCGGCGGTTTTAAAAGCGGTTTCCTATGGAGGATTTTGTTCATTTTCTGCCTCAGAAACGATCAAAAACCGCTGAGAAGAATTGACATGTTGTATGCTCCTAAACCGCTAGGAAACCGCTCAACCGCGGGCAGATCCGCTCACATAAACCCACTCTGTGTGCACAGCGGTTTCTAAATTACATAGGGTTACTTGTAAGTCCTAACGCTGCTTAGGATTTACATAAATTTAAATAAAACCTATGCTAAACCGCCGGCGGTTTTCGCTGCTAAACCACTAAGTGGGCCCATACCCAAAATGTCTCCATTCTGATGGCCAGTGCAGGGTCAAGTAACTTCCCCCCATCATTAAGTTATCATGTATCTTGTGGATAGGTAACATTTAGATCACTTTACAACACCATTAAACTTTCTGGTATCGCTGGATGAGAACAATTATGACTAAAAATAAACCACTTTATACCATTTTGGTTTTACCTGGCTTTCCAAAGAACAGACATAAACAGTGGCGTGATGATCCATTGCAGCGCAGAGACCCATTGGATCCCTGAACTGCGATATATGCTGCCAGCCAAACAGTGGCTGGCAGCTGACATCAGTGGTACCACAATAGGTGGCAGCTCATGACAGTGACATCATACACCATAGTACACACTCCGATAGCAGCAGCCGGCTACTTTGGGCTGCCACAGAGGACACTGGACAACATTGAAGTAGATGGAAGGTGAGATGAATGTTTTTGTTTTAAATTATGCATTATAGACAAAGAAAGGACATATATACAAGGATGGTAACCATGTATACCAGGATAGGGATATATATACCAGGATGTGGACCATATGGACCATATATATCAATCTAGGGACCACATACACCAGAATGGGGACATAAGTACCAGGATGAGGACCATATATATCAGGATGGAGGACATATATACCAGGATGAAGGAGCTATGCACAAAGATGAGGACATATATACCAGGATGGGGATTATAAATAACAGGATGGGGACATACAGTATATAAAAAGATGAAGGACCTATGTACCAGGATGAGGATATGTATACCAGGATGAGGGACATATATACCATGATGGAGATCATATAGACCATGATGAGGACCATATATACCAGGAAGAGGAAAAGATATACCATGACGGTGGCCATGTATACCAGGATGGACCACATATATACCAGGATGAGGGACATATACACTAGGATGGGGACATTTATACCAGGATTGGGGACATATATACCAGGATGGAGATCATATATACCAGGATGATCGACATATACTCTAGGATGGGTAACATTTATGCCAGGATTGGGACATATATACCAGGATGGGGGACATATATACCCGGATTAAGATACTATATACCAGGATGAGGACCATGTATACCAGGACGGTGGACATGTATATCAGGATGGGCCACATACATACCAAGAATGGTAGCATACATACCTGGATGGGGACGTATATACCAGTATGGGGGACATATACCAGGATGGAGACATATACCAGTATGGGAGACATATTTACCAGGATGGAGGATATTACTACGTAAAGAAGGGGAGGCGGGACAATTCGTAAGTCTTTATTGGATTTAGAACACTACAAAGGCCCATACATCTGAGGGAAGGGGGTTGGGTGCCAAGTGCAAATTTTGCGCCAACTTTAGTTATGCCACTGGACACAAACATAGCTCTAAGTGTTGCAATTGCTGTAAATACATCTGAACCCTAGTGCTTGGCAAATGCCAAAGACGTTATTCACACAAGAAGACGACAGTATCAAAAATGGCTCATGGTGTGTTACAAATTTCGCCTTGGTGTCCAACAACTTCACTTTACTCTCTGGAAATGTACAAAGAGTGAAAAAAAAAAGTTACATATCGTCCAATACAATTAAGGAGGGCTAAAGGATCACTTTTCATTTTTAATTATTTAGTGTGCATTTTGTTGATAGGCATTAAACCTAAATGCTCAAAGCAGGAAAGCCTTAAAAGGTTAACAGACTAGCGCACGTCTCTGTCTGTGAGAGCCTGTCACCGCGCAGCATGCAGTTTTTGAGATATTTCAGTGATCAATAATAGGTCAGTGCACTGACTTCCTTTCTATTCACAGAACATAAAGCAAAGTGTGTAAATGTCTTTGAAACACATCTCAATGACCTTAATGTTCAGCTCTAAGACTCAGAGGTGAAGTTCTGATAATGAATGGTATCAGGTCAGCTTGGAAAATAATTACCTAGAAAGCAAAAGTCTTTGGTGGACTTTCTAAAACACCCCGACCGCCAGACTCCCCATCCAGGCAATTATCTCTGACTTCTACCATATTTTGCTTTGACTTAATTCTTTCCCTTGTGCCAAGGTTATTGTTACGGCTAATACATTTGAAGACACTTATGTAAACTCTTTCAATTTTATTATAAGCTCTTTATTTAATGCCACATTTTTTCCTCACATGACTAAAATACCAATTCTGGAAAAAATTTTCTTAGATCCCGCCACCGTGGAGCTTTGTTATTTCTCCTAAAAATGTATGAACAAGCCACAATGAGCTTTGGGTGACTTTTTAAAGTTTGCTCCATTTCTGCACCTTATTTGAATTAGGTTACTTGCATTTTTTCCATGCGTATTTTTCATGTTTTTGACACCAGTTTTTGTCTCTGGTGTGTCCTCCATTAAATATAGCTGCTTTGATTTTGATACCTGTTATTTAACTTTAAAAGAACTGTATTGATACTAGTGCTTCTCAATAAATTAGAATATCATCAAAAGGTTCCCTTTAAATTGAAACATTTCCCATCTTATTATTGTAGGCTCTTTTGAACACTTTCACAGCTACGTCACCACAGGGAAGAATTGGCAGTTTTGACGCTGCCTTACCATGGCGGTAACACTGCGTCAAGGCTCCCAAATTCTATGTTTTTAAGAGAACCCCCAGAGCGCAGCTAATAGCGCTAATCTGACCCCAGGCTCAGTAAAGCCTGGACACAGAAACCCCACATCCAGCATTGGAGGGACATGTCTACATAAATGTACCGTTACACGATAAGCTATCATCAACGATATCGCATAAACGTTACGGGTTTGGAGGTGTGTAACACCGAGATATGACTACGATAAATCGTTGGATCGTTGATCGTAGATTTGAGAACATGTTCTCATATCAGACAATCCACGATCAGCCAACCTGCTGCATCATTGTGTGTGACACCGCGATAACGATGTCATGGACTTCGCCCATTCACATCAGTGACCAGGTATCGTTCGCTGGGTTGTGCGAATGATACCTGCTCGCTGGATGGTTGATACGTCGTCCACGATATCTATACGTGTGACATCTCACCAACGATGTCAAAACGATGTCCTAAGGACTGCAAGCCTCCGAGATCGTTAGTGAGATCGTTTCGACAATTGAAGCGTGTAACGGTACTTTAAGGAGTATATGAGCTTAGGAGCAGGTTGCATATCAAAAATGAATAAAGCAATGCAAATTAAAGCCTGAAATCAAGGAGCAACTATTTTTTAACCCATGCTAACCACTAATATGTACTATAATAAAAAACTAAAGGGGCATTGTAGCAAATATGAGTGCAAAACCACAAACCTCAATCAGTTCCTCAATGAATTTGATTTAGAAATGACATTGCCCTAAAACCCCAATGAAGAAATGTTGGTGCCCTAAGGCTAGGGTCAAACCTGCGTCAGCCCTCAGCCTGCCGAATCCATTAGAAACGTAGGTTTTCTCAGCCTGAGTGCATAGCGTTAACGGTATGTAACGCTATGCGCTGGCTGCCTATTCATCACTATAGATACTTGATGCTTTGCGCAGCCGTGGCTCCACACACAAGTCCCGGATATGCGCTTTTGCAGAGAGCACAGGAAACACGGTTTGCAGGGCTTTCCTGTGCGCTCAGCAAAAGAGCATATCCAGGACTTCTGTGTGGAGCCTGCGTCTGCGTGAAGCATGAGGTATCCATAGTGATGAATAGGCAGCCGGCGCATAGCGTTACATGCCGTTAACACTATGCGCTCAGGCTGAGAAAACCTACGTTTCTAATGGATTCGGAAGGCTGAGGGTTGATGCAGGTTTCACCCTAGCCTTATTGCTTTTCATGTATGTTTTCTAGTCTTGGTTTTCATAGACATACATACATTATAATCTATGAGGCTGTTATTTTTAATGTTTTTTATGGACTGTGCAGCAACAAAAAAATCACGGAGACATTTACATTTTTTTTATCAGCACAAAAAAAAAATTACCAATACAAGTCTATGGGTGTGTGAAATGTGCATACAGCACACAAAAATCATCAGTGTACATTTCATGTATTGTTTGCATTTTATATATATATTTGTAAACAGGTTTTTGCTACCTTATCTGATGTATCAGATAGATATTCTGCAGCCATTCTGACACAATCAAAATGTTTAGTTTAAGCCAGGGGTCTCAAACTCCAGGCCTCGAGGGCCGCACACAGTCCAGGTTTTCAGGATATCCATAGCATTTGACAGTTGGTAATCAAATGACCAACTGTCAAATTCCAAGGAAATCCTGAAAACCTGCACTGTGTGCGGTCCTCGAGGCCTGGAGTTTGAGACCCCTGGTTTAAGCCATGCAGCAAAGCTGGGAGAGTTGTCCCCACCACACCTCACTCTCTATAGAGATTGTGCATTGACAGTGAAGTGTGAATCACAGTACTGGTGTGTGCGATAATGAAGTCTTGTAATCACCAGGTGATAAAACCATTAGTGTATGTAAACAACAGCACACAGACTGCAGCATGATGTGCTCAGTTTACATAGCAAAAACCTGCTGACAGATTCCCTTTAAATGAAAACTGTCAGGTCAAAAATCCATATGAAACTGCTATCATTTTCTAATTCCTTACTCTAAACTCTCTCTATTTATGTATTTCTATTATTTATATGCCCCTCCTATCTTCTGTAAACTTCAAATAAAGAGATTCATTCCATCTGTCACTCACAGTGAATAATCCACTTAGTTCTCTGCTGTCCACTCCCTATAGATGAATATGCATGCCACATAGTCACATCACATCACAGCACATGAAATCAGTGGGGTGGGGGCTATATTCTTCTCTCTTCTCTCTTTGCTGCAAAAAGAAGGGATCAGATAAACACGGGATCTCTCACAGCACAGTAGGGATTTCTTTTAACAGAAACAAATGGAGTCTACATCAGATAAGGCAGACCTGTAGCCAGGGCCGGACTGGGACCAAAAATCAGCCCGGGAAGTAAAGACCCCACCAGCCCACACACTATATCATCTATCAGTCACAATAAGTGAATTTTGTTTTTACATTGGCGTGACCCTCATCACTGTTTTACAAGAGAGCCACATGTGAGTGGCGAGACAGAGGGAGTACTCACCCACAGCTCCATTCACATGATACTCTTCAAAGCTACGTTTCTCAGGATTATGGGGTCCCAGCGGTCAGATCCACAGCGAAGAGAAAGTCATCACCTGTACAGAAGAGAAGTGGTGACTTCCTTATTCAAGATAATTTAAACAACATATAAATGCTGAAAATCCCGAAGTCCAATACCACCTCTCTGACAGCAGGACAGTATACAGGACAAGAGAAGTGGTACTGGGCAGTGTATATACAGAATAATACAGATACTGAGGATTACACCCAGTATACAGGACAGGAGAAGTGGTACTGTGCAGTGTATATATACAGAATAATACAGGCACTGAGGATTACACCCAGTATACAGGACAAGAGAAGTGGTGCTGTGCAGTGTATATATACAGAATAATACAGGCACTGAGGATTACACCCAGTATACAGCACAGGAGAAGTGGTGCTGTGCAGTGTATATATACAGAATAATACAGATACTGAGGATTACACCCAGTATACAGGACAGGAGAAGTGGTACTGTGCAGTGTATATACAGAATAATACAGATACTGAGGATTACACCCAGTATACAGGACAAGAGAAGTGGTACTGGGCAGTGTATATACAGAATAATACAGATACTGAGGATTACACCCAGTATACAGGACAGGAGAAGTGGTACTGTGCAGTGTATATATACAGAATAATACAGGCACTGAGGATTACACCCAGTATACAGGACAAGAGAAGTGGTACTGGGCAGTGTATATACAGAATAATACAGATACTGAGGATTACACCCAGTATACAGGACAGGAGAAGTGGTACTGTGCAGTGTATATATACAGAATAATACAGATACTGAGGAATACACCCAGTATACAGGACAGGAGAAGTGGTACTGTGCAGTGTATATACAGAATAATACAGATACTGAGGAATACACCCAGTATACAGGACAGTTGAAGTGGTACTGGGCAGTGTATATACAGAATAATACAGATACTGAGGATTACACCCAGTATACAGCACAGGAAAAGGGGTACTGTGCAGTGTATATATACAGAATAATACAGATACTGAGGAATACACCCAGTATACAGGACAGTTGAAGTGGTACTGGGCAGTGTATATACAGAATAATACAGATACTGAGGATTACACCCAGTATGCAGGACAGGAGAAGTGGTACTGTGCAGTGTATATATACAGAATAATACAGATACTGAGGATTGCACCCAGTGTACAGGACAGGAGAAGTGGTACTGTGCAGTGTATATATACATAATAACACAGATACTGAGGAATACACCCAGTATACAGGACAGGGAAAGTGGTACTGTGCAGTGTATATATACAAAATAATACAGATACTGAGGAATACACCCAGTATACAGGACAGGAGAAGTGGTACTGTGCAGTGTATATACAGAATAATACAGATACTGAGGAATACACCCAGTATACAGGACAGGAGAAGTGGTACTGTGCAGTGTATATATACAGAATAATACAGATACTGAGGAATACACCCAGTATACAGGACAGGAGAAGTGGTACTGTGCAGTGTATATACAGAATAATACAGATACTGAGGAATACACCCAGTATACAGGACAGTTGAAGTGGTACTGGGCAGTGTATATACAGAATAATACAGATACTGAGGATTACACCCAGTATACAGGGCAGGAGAAGTGGTACTGTGCAATGTATAAACAGAATAATACAGATACTGAGGAGTACACCCAGTATACAGGACAGGAGAAGTGGTACTGTGCAGTGTATATATACAGAATAATACAGATGCTGAGGATTACACCCAGTATACAGCACAGGAGAAGTGGTACTGTGCAGTGTATATATACAGAATAATACAGATACTGAGGATTACACCCAGTATACAGGACAGGAGAAGTGGTACTGTGCAGTGTATATATACAGAATAATGATGCTGAGGATTACACCCAGTATACAGCACAGGAGAAGTAGTACTGTGCAGTGTATATACAGAATAATACAGATACTGAGGATTACACCCAGTATACAGCACAGGAAAAGGGGTACTGTGCAGTGTATATATACAGAATAATACAGATACTGAGGATTACACCCAGTATACAGGACAGGAGAAGTGGTACTGTGCAGTGTATATATACAGAATAATACAGATACTGAGGAATACACCCAGTATACAGGACAGGAGAAGTGGTACTGTGCAGTGTATATATACAGAATAATACAGATACTGAGGAATACACCCAGTATACAGGACAGGAGAAGTGGTACTGTGCAGTGTATATATACAGAATAATACAGATACTGAGGATTACACCCAGCACACAGGACAGGAGAAGTGGTACTGTGCATTGTATATATACAGAATAACACAGATACTGAGGATTACACCCAGTATACAGGACAGGAGAAGTGGTACTGTGCATTGTATATATACAGAATAATACAAATGCTGAGGATTACACCCAGTATACAGGACAGGAGAAGTGGTACTGTGCAGTGTATATATACAGAATAATGATGCTGAGGATTACACCCAGTATACAGCACAGGAGAAGTGGTACTGTGCAGTGTATATACAGAATAATACAGATACTGAGGATTACACCCAGTATACAGGACAGGAGAAGTGGTACTGTGCAGTGTATATATACAGAATAATACAGATACTGAGGAATACACCCAGTATACAGGACAGGAGAAGTGGTACTGTGCATTGTATATATACAGAATAATACAGATGCTGAGGATTACACCCAGCATACAGCACAGGAGAAGTGGTACTGTGCAGAGTGTAGCATATGACTCAAGCAAGGATTGCATTGCACCGCCTGGAGGCTCTCCTGTTCTGAGCACGACGGCTTCATGTATTTCTATGCAGCTGACATTTTCAGGTCAGGTTAACCGCCGGCTGATTCTGGACAGTGCGATGCGATAGCTGCAGAAACAAACACTGCAAAAGCGCCCTGTATGAATATAGTCTAAGGTGATCCCACTAATGTTATCATGCCCCTGTGGCTGTTAGTGACATGAAGACCAGCATCACCTCCAGCTCTACACATCTCTGCCTCCATGATGAAGGCAGTGCGTCTGTGTGGCGCCCCTGCAACCAGGGCGGCCACAGGGTGGACTGCAGCCAGACGAGGTAAGACGGTTGACTGAGGAACACACACACACCGACCCACTCCGACCCAACGCTTAGAAACTCTATGTCAGGCAAGGGGTGGCGGGAGTTTAGAGAAGTGTGGGTGGAGAGAAAGAGACACGGACAAGTATATGGAGGAACTAGACACGAGTTGGGCCTAGGAACACTACGTTGGAAGAGCAGATCCCAGGAGGAGAGGTTCCCTGGAGGCAGAATACCCAGGAGGGAGCTCGCCGTAGAGGAGGCAAGAAAGAAGCACCACAAGCCGAGACACCACACAGAATAGTGGTAGAACAACGGGCCCGGCAGCCGCAACTGAGATAGCTGACCGGAGGACCCAGAGCTGACTACCGGAGAGAAAGAGGGAGCCTGGTGAGCCCAAATTACACCTGGGTCACTGGAGAGCTAGGCCAGGACAACTAGAGCGCTGGCTCTGTAGAGGTGACCGAGGAGACTTCAAGACCCTAATCACGAGGCATCCTGGCATCTTACGGAGACTCTAAGGCCCGTGACCAAAGTACCGCAGCGGAGTAGGACAAAGCCATCGGACTAGGGCTAGTGACCCTAAAGCAGAGAGAGACATCACTACAAAGCCCATAACGGCCGGACCAAACCCATGTGCGAGGACAGAGACAGAGTAGAGGCCTGGAAGGTACTTTGAGGGAAGCGATGCAGAGGAACCGTCTGAGCTGCAGTGGCACCTGGGTCCCTGACAAGTGTAAGATCTGTGAACTGTACTGTAACTGACTTTTAACAACTTTGGAACAGTAAAGTGCTGGTAAGCTGAAAAGTGCCTGTGACTGTTCATTACTACACTGCAGGGCACTGCAGGGCATCTTTGCTGTCCCTGCGTGATGGCTGGAGACGCTGCTGGGAGACACGAGTGCAGCATCCAGAGCACGCCATTATCCACTACTCATGTACTGGGGGCACCCAGCCCCACCCATAAGAGCTTAACATCTACGCTGCCCCTCACCACCATCCCCCAGCAGGAATACAGCAGCGGTGGTCAACCTGACCACATACCACAGGTGGGGTCATGACAAACTCCCCTGTATATAACCCCTTTTTGGACTTAGCCCAGGCCACGGGACTGGGCCACGACCCCCGTGACTCCCCAGTGACAGCAGCTGCCCGGTCTCGAGTACCCCACGGCCTGGTGGCTTCTCATCTGCACCCGAGCTTCATCAGAACACTGCGCCATCTCAGGTGGGCAGAGCAGACATGAAGGACACTGCACAAGATAAGGGGGGCAGAGCAGACATAAAGGATACTGCTCAGGCACAGGGGGGCAGAGCATACATGGAGGACACTGCGCAGGCTCAGACGGGCAGAGCAGACATGGAGGACACTACGCAAGCTCAGGGGTGCAGAGCGGACACGAAGGACACTGCGCAGGCTCAGGGGGGCAGAGCACACATGAAGGACACTGCGCAGGCTCAGGAGGGCAGAGCAGACATGGAGGTCACTGCGCAGGCTAAGTGGGGCACAGTGGACATTGAGGACACTGAGCAGGCTCACAGGTGCAGAGCAGACACGAAGGACATTGTGCAGGCTCAGGGGGGCAGAGCGGACATGAAGGACACTGCACAGGCTCAGGGGGGCAGAGTGGACACGGAGGACACAGCCAGCCCGGAGTTTTGTATACTTGGCGCTAACAGCTGCTTGAGTCCTGTGTCACCGCTTTCTTACTGGGCAAAGTGTCTGGATGAAGCTGGGGGCCACACCGGGTTACTGCACATTGTCCGGGAAGATAAGCTTGTCACCACAAACACGACGCACAATTGTCACCATGTGGATGGACACATACATATATCATCACACATGCACCAATTACGGATACACACATCACATGTCACACACTTACATACATCACCATGGGCACGGACACACGCATGCACATACATCAAAACATACACAGATGCGCACACACCGCAGTTAAGGACCTGAGGCTGCATTAATCACACAAACTGAAGTATACTAATCCCTCTCCTGTTTCTGCCCGTCTGACCCCTCTAGCTGGGTTTCACCCCATCTACACCAACTTCCCACACACAAACACCCCCATACACACAGACACCCATATACACCCCACATACACACACACCCATATACTCACACCTATATACACACACAGACATCTATATACACCCCACATACACACACCCCCATATACACACTCATACACCCCACAAACACATACACACAGACACCAATATACACCCCACATACACACACACGCACGCAGGCACCCATATACACCCCACATGCACACCCCCATATACACATATATACAGCCCCATTTACACATACAGACACCTATATACACTCCCATATATACACACCCCTATAAAAATACACACACACACACACAAATATACACATCCCCTACATACACACACAGACACCTATATACACCCCACATACACACACACATATATACACACCACAAACACATACACAGACACCCATATACCCCTACATGCACCACACACACACACAGACACCCATATACACCTCACATACCCCCCCCCCCCATACATAAACACATGCACACCCCCATATACACACATACCCCCATACATACTCCCATATACACACACAAACACACACCTAAGCAGCAGGGAGATAGTTAACTTTGCTGTTACTCACTGCTCTGTATGAACTTTCCCCACATGGTGTGGAGCAGCATCTCCTCAGCGTGCTGCACAGTCTGCTCACTGCTTCCTGCTCTCCAGTGACAGCTTGTGCACCAATCAGAGAGCAGGTAGCAGACATTGCAGGCTCTAGTGATTGTTTCCTGCTGTCTGATTGGTAGATCAGCAATCACTAGAGCCTGCAATGAATCAAGCAGACAGTGCATGATCCCGGGACTGGTGAGAGCAGAGGGTGAACTCCACCCACATAAACAAGTTTCGCGCTGATTCTGGGCAGACAGAGAGAGCCCTGTGCGCGCTGCAGCGGCCCTTGTCATCAAGGACGTGCGCGCACACAGGACTCGGAGGTGAAACTTAAAGGGCCAGCGGCCCATTTTGCAGTTAGGGGGGCGGCCCATAGGGAATTGTCCCGCCCCTCCCTATGGCCAGTCCGGGCCTGCCTGTAGCTTTCTCCCTCCATGTCCTGAACAGAACAGAGCTGCAGAAAGTGAAACCACACATCACTGAGAGCAGAGGGCAAGGGCGGAGGGAGGAGGGAGGAGAGAGCTGCTAAGAGGGAGTGCACACTTACATGACAATTTATACAGCATCCGTACAAATCGTCTTTGTTTATAATGGAGAGGACTAATCTAGGAGCTCCCTGGAGGATGTGAAGATGCTGATAACATGGAAACTACAAAGGGTAGAATAATGATTTTACATGTTTTTAAAAAGTCTGCCCAGGTCCTATTCAAGGGTAATATTAGTATCATAATGAAAAATGACCTGACAGTGTCCCTTTAATCCGGGGTCACACTGGTGTACAGGATCTGAGGAATATCTCATACAAGACAATCGGGAGCAAAATGCTAATGACACTTGGCTCAAACTGTGCTGCGAGTGTGAATTGAATGTTATTCACTGTGCTCTGATTCTCTCGCATGTGAAAATCGTATCTCAGGTGTGTAGAAAATGGAGAGCTTAATTTCTCCATCTTCTCCACTGTCTGTGTCGGCATGTATCGGACTGTACTCGGATGTCATCTCAGTGCAGTAAGAAAGTATGCATGCATACATAGAACTGAAAGGGTCGGCTCTGTCCGATATACACTGCCAATCGCTGCATGCAGTGGGTTTTTTTCTCATGTATACACAGCCTGAGAAAAAAAATCCCTAGTCAGCACTGCTCTGTAGTATAACTGTGAAATCAGTACTATCTGATGAAATATTGCATAGCAAAAATCCAAGTTATACGCTGGCTATACGTCCATGTGAGCAGACCCTATCATTGTAATAGATAGAAGAAACTTTGTTATTTAATTATCTATATTTCAATTTGTCAAAATCACTGAAAACCATGTAGCCAAAACCAGGAGTGGAACAATCAGTGGAAAAGTATAATAGAAATGCAATAGCCGCAAGGACAGGGGGGTACTCAGTAGCTAGGTCAGCTGATTATTTGGGAGGTAACGGTGGCTTTTTCCCAGCTCCGTGGCCCTGCCCGTGCAGTGAAGGGGGTATTTACAGGGGATTTAGAAGTCTTTTTGTGATGCCACCTTTGTTATTCAGCTAGGGATGGCTAATGCTGCTGATTTGGGACCTTTGGAGCAGATGGTGTGGCAGCCGGGATGTTAACATGTCCCACAGGTGGAACAAGGTCACAGGATTAGTGTGATAGTCTATACGGACAATGGTGACTGTAGCAGTGGTTCAGGAGTGCACAGGAAATAACAGGAGGACACTGGGGTTGCATTTCTTGAACCTTTACTCACAGTTCAGCAATTCCAGTCCAACAAGGGCATCCTTTGGGTTAGCAGTCCAGTCAACTCCCAGGCAATTCGAGTTCACTTCTCCAAGACAACCCCCTGAAAGGCTTTCCAGGTTGATTTCCTGCGCTGACTACTCTCCTCTCCTGCCCCACGCCTTCGTGCAACAGTGTCCCAAGCAGGTGACTGCGGACCTTGTCGGACGTCGGGTGATACACCATCTGACCCTTGGTCTAGCCACCATTTTGGAGATTGTCCACGGTTGTTGGTAACTGAGCCAGCAGCTCAGCCGCCTCCGGTTTCCTAGCTCAACCTTAACGTGTTGTTGCTAGATCGGGGACGGTCCCCTCTTGCAGCCTAGTTCCTCCAGCAACAAACTCGGGGTGATTACTGGAACGGGGTCCCTCTGGCCAGGGTTCCGTGACTGACGCACACCAGGGGCCAGGGTTACTCCCGGTTTAGACAGGCGATTCTTCTCCTTCCTTGTCACGGGTGGACCGCGCCTGCCGGTAGTGGGGCCCGGTGTAGTGCAGATCAAAATTGAGGTCGTCTTACGGGAACAGATTAAAAAGGGGTTTTAATTTGTTTTCTTCGTGACGCCACCTATGAGTAGATTCGGTAAGGGCTACCGACGCTGCGGAACCTCCCGGGGTGATGGACAGCAGCAAGATGTTACGCTCCCCACAGGCTGAGCGGTGATCCCCGGGGGCTGGAGCTGCTCAAGATGTTGTGCGGCAGCTGCGGTTACCTTAAGTTCATGACGGACAGTTCATAAGGAGACACGGACACAGATAGTCTCTGCAACGGTTCTTTACTGTAACCAGCAGGCAGTACATGGCTTACAGTGGTTGAGTAGAAGACCGGGTGGACTCAGCAGTGATAGTGCTCCTCAGAGATCCGCAGTGTACCTCCTCTCTACCTCCTTAGTTTCTCTTGCCAGCGTCGCCCAGGAATACCAGGTCGGGTACGGGGAGGCTGCTTCAATGCCCTATCCATGATGTACGTTCTGGATTCTTTGGGGAGCCTTGGGTCCCTCAGTGGGTACACCGCTGGTTAGACGACTGGAAACTGGCTGGTGGTGGGGTGCTCCTATAAAGCTGCTCCTCCACGGGGCTGGTTCGCGTGGCAGAGGTGAACTGCTGCCAGCTTCGGTACCAGTGAACCGGCTGTAAGTTGTGGGCACGGGAGTCTTTTGGGAACCCGTGTAGATATACCCATTCCCGGTGGTTAAGGCCTCAGGTGCGGACACCCGACCGGTGACGGCCCAGGGGCCCGCACGGAGTGCGGAGCCCCCGCTCCACTCCAAGCTCTAGTCTGCTCTCTTCAAGTTCTAGACTATGTTCCGACTTGTTCTGACTGTCTAGATTATTGTGTTCTCTTCACTACCCTAACACTCCACCCACCAGGACCTATGATTGGTCCCCTGTTCTAGGTGTTGTATGTTGGGTTGGATCTCTGAGTTAACTATTTCACTGCTTTGTCTAGAGAATATTGCGGCTGCAATACTCCCTTGTGACGCACTCGTTGCGGGGCGCCACACTCCCCCTTGGTTAAATCAGCTTGTCCCCAAGCGTCAAACTACTCACATTACAGAGGTTTTTACATTTTTATACATATATGACACACTTTTATTAAAGTAGAAAAACAGGTAAAGAAATGCTTTGATGTTATAAGCAAAGAAACAGGTAATCACTTTGTGCGGACCCGGCGGGCGGTCGACTGTACTTTAACTAGAGTCCAGGCTGTAGCCGCGAGATCACACAGTCAGTGATTAACGGGAACAGAGTCATTGATGAAAGTTCAAGTTTTAAAGTCACTGGCTCTGAGGGTGATGGCGTACCCGGATAGCAAACCACCCATCTGCACAAGCATAGCGCTCATAGGTGATAATATCGCCCCGGTATAGGTCGCGATCGGGATGTCCTCTTGGCAAGTTTGACTCAACGTCCCGGCGCCCACAAACACCTCCTCATTCAAACCCACCTCCCAAGCGAACCCCCACCCGGTGTTTAAGTTAAAGGTGGAAATTCTACCTTCACGGCGGAGTTCATCAGGCAGCGGCGGCTGGCGGCGAGCCTCGGCACGGGCCTCCATGTTGGCGCGTTCTCGGGCTTGCCACTCCTCTCGTCGTCTCTGGCGTATATCTCCGTCGTTACGGCTCGGGGTGTAAAGATGAGTAATGGAGCTGGTGGTTTGGCGGGAAGCTTGAACTTGGCGGGCTGTCTGTATCGGAACCCGGTGGAACGGCACAGGGGAAGGTGTCGGCAGTGCACCCGACCAGTGTACCCGAGCTGTGTGCCCGGAAGGAAGTTCTTTGTTGTCCCCCCAAGCGAACCCGGTGTCGAAATCCTCAGCGGTGCTGTGGGTCTCGTCGTCATCCTCTCCGACTTCTTCCTCGATGATCACATCAGGCTGCTTGTTGATGAAAGACGTTAAAGCTTGTTCCGTTGTACAACGGGGCGATGGTGCTGCGGATCCTTCCGTAGGGACGTCCTGCAGGGCTTCCAGGCTGCCTGCCTCTTCATCTGTTTCCGCAGGTAAAGGTGTTTCAATCCCGGTTACCAGGTAGGCCTCTGTGGTTGCAGAGGAGGCCTCCGGTTCTAGGGAGAAACAAGCGACAGTCTCGGTAGTGTGGAAACTAGTCGCGGGTTCCGCAGGTGGAACCTGGTAGAGATCGAGTTCTTCCATGGAGCGTGTTATGAGCTCCGGCTCAAGAACGGAATCGGTTGCGATGTTGGTCGCTGGAACGGGTCGAGTTGCGGCCTCCACCGGAATGACACAGTCTATTGGCTCAGGTGACGGAGCAGGACAGGTGGTAGGCGAGGGTGAGGCGGTCGAGAAGCTGGTGACGTCGTCTGGGCTTGGAGAAGCTGCACCCGGTCGGCTCTGCTGCATCGCATGGTGTAGTCGTCTGCCTAGGGTCGCGCTCCAGCTGCGAATCGTCCATTCCACTGTCTCTAGTAACCGCACCCGGAGGTCTTGTAGAGCCTCTAGCCAGAAGTCGGGGCTGCCGTCTATGGTAAGGGCAGGATCCGGACCCGGTTGGCTTATGGCTGCTCTGGCCTCCGCCTCGACCTCCCGCATCAGGTCTTGGAGTCTCATGCTGGCCATTCTTCTTTGGAGGGAAACCACACCCGATCAACCGGTAAGACGTTCTGGTTGAGCTGGTGAAGATGTCTTCTCTCTCTGTCGGTGTGTCTAGGTATGACACTCCCATCTCCTCTGGGCTTTTGTAGTCCAATCGTGGGAAAAGTCTTTGGGGTCCGCCCCCATGGTTGATTCGAGCAACCAGGGCGGACAAAGAGTTTGGCGCCTTTTGTCTTTGGCCCTCCCACAGTGAGGGGGGGGGTTGACTCACTCCTGGGCTTCACGTGGCGGATTCTTGTGGCGGGAACGCCATCTTGGGCGCCATCTTGACCCAATGGTGTAAAGGCGGGAAAGTTCTTTTAGGGACGAACAAAGTCCAATTGTAGACAATAAAGTCCAGTTTAAGCACAACATACCCGTTGGTAACGGGCCTGCTCGTATCCTGTTCGTGACGCCATTTTCTGACGCACACCAGGGGCCAGGGTTACTCCCGGTTTAGACAGGCGATTCTTCTCCTTCCTTGTCACGGGTGGACCGCGCCTGCCGGTAGTGGGGCCCGGTGTAGTGCAGATCAAAATTGAGGTCGTCTTACGGGAACAGATTAAAAAGGGGTTTTAATTTGTTTTCTTCGTGACGCCACCTATGAGTAGATTCGGTAAGGGCTACCGACGCTGCGGAACCTCCCGGGGTGATGGACAGCAGCAAGATGTTACGCTCCCCACAGGCTGAGCGGTGATCCCCGGGGGCTGGAGCTGCTCAAGATGTTGTGCGGCAGCTGCGGTTACCTTAAGTTCATGACGGACAGTTCATAAGGAGACACGGACACAGATAGTCTCTGCAACGGTTCTTTACTGTAACCAGCAGGCAGTACATGGCTTACAGTGGTTGAGTAGAAGACCGGGTGGACTCAGCAGTGATAGTGCTCCTCAGAGATCCGCAGTGTACCTCCTCTCTACCTCCTTAGTTTCTCTTGCCAGCGTCGCCCAGGAATACCAGGTCGGGTACGGGGAGGCTGCTTCAATGCCCTATCCATGATGTACGTTCTGGATTCTTTGGGGAGCCTTGGGTCCCTCAGTGGGTACACCGCTGGTTAGACGACTGGAAACTGGCTGGTGGTGGGGTGCTCCTATAAAGCTGCTCCTCCACGGGGCTGGTTCGCGTGGCAGAGGTGAACTGCTGCCAGCTTCGGTACCAGTGAACCGGCTGTAAGTTGTGGGCACGGGAGTCTTTTGGGAACCCGTGTAGATATACCCATTCCCGGTGGTTAAGGCCTCAGGTGCGGACACCCGACCGGTGACGGCCCAGGGGCCCGCACGGAGTGCGGAGCCCCCGCTCCACTCCAAGCTCTAGTCTGCTCTCTTCAAGTTCTAGACTATGTTCCGACTTGTTCTGACTGTCTAGATTATTGTGTTCTCTTCACTACCCTAACACTCCACCCACCAGGACCTATGATTGGTCCCTGTTCTAGGTGTTGTATGTTGGGTTGGATCTCTGAGTTAACTATTTCACTGCTTTGTCTAGAGAATATTGCGGCTGCAATACTCCCTTGTGACGCACTCGTTGCGGGGCGCCACATGACAACTTACCCTCTGGTCCCAAGACTCATAATCCTCCCCTGGCACTAGCGTCCTCTAGAATTCCATTTTTCTTAGGTGTTCCTCTGAGACTAACTTCTCCCTCCAACTGAGCTCCTCCAGACTCACTGTCCAACTCCTCCTCTTCCTCTTTGCTTTTCTACTTGCTGTTCTCATCCCCTCTGCCTATTCCTTCCTCCTGCCAGGAGATGGGGCTCTTCATGTGAGGTTACTTCCATCCCCTTATATCCCTGGCCAGGAGTCAGGATGGGTGTTGGGGGCAGGTGTTTGTGTGTCTCCGGTTGGTGTTCCCTCCTTGGCTTAGGTGAAGTACTTCTGTGGCAACCAGACCGCAGGGGCGCCACAGAAACACGTCACCACTGTATTTATCACCCACTCCTGGTTTTGGCTACAAATACTAAGGTAAAATACTCTCCAAATACTCAATGTGTGACCCACATGTAGGTTCTGTATCGGAGCTCCTCGATAACATCACAATGTCCTTAAAACGGGGCATTTTACAAGAGTCTACAACCTCCTAGAACTAGTTTGCTTGGTCTGCGGCAGGATTAAAGTTTCACAATGTAGTCATTCTATTATATTAAACTTCTGGGAAGATTTCCTTAGCAGCGATTGTGCTGGAAACTGAATCACTTTCCTTTTTCTGTCACAAGACCAGTATTCCCTAGTGCTTTCTGCCACCTTACAGTGTATATGCAGTTAAGGAACAGGGTGTTAGCAGAGGATGTGACTCTCTGGAGATTTCTTTATGTCTCCGCATCGCAGTCTGTTTAGACTTTCTAGAAATTACCATAGGATTGGCAACGTAAAACTAAAAACGAGAATCCTTCGGAATTTGATTGATCATGCTTGTCAGGGTTTGATTGATCATCCCGCATTTTCTCTTGTATTAAAACCGATAATAGTTCCTCACCGCTCTACAAGAGAAGTCCCTTGTATGGACAAGTCTGCAATAGAGATTGCAAGCCTGGAGGAACGGCACGTAGGAAACCAGCATGTGGATATAAATTGATGAAAGTGGCACTTACCAGCTACTGATCATTAGCATGTATAAGCTTGTATTTTAGCTTGGCAGCCTGACCCAGCAGCACCTGTAAAATGCTCCTACGGTGGAGGGCTTGTGCTTAAAATTGTAAATTATAAATGAAGAGCCTCGGAAAGCAGTGGCAGGCAGCACGGCACGAAGAAAGATGGCTAGGATGTGGAATATTACTACTTTTCCTTATAAATCTATAATTGCCCTGATGCTGCCACAGGTAGAAGGGCTAAAAAGAAATAATAGGAGTTCTGCGCCTTAGGGGTGACAACTGATTAATGCCGTATGTTAGCTGAAATATGACAATCTGCTTCTGCGAGCATGGCTTTTCTACACATAAACAGCATTTTATATGATGTAATTGAGACAAAAACAATGAAAATGATGCTCTGTATCATCAGCGGAGAATTGCCGAGCTGAACGCTTTGAAGATATTTGATAACTGCAGACATTGTTCTCCTGTATAAATGTTGCAGCGATAAAAGGAGTAAATAATTTCTTTATTGGCACTTTCTTTTTATTCTACCAGCAGAGAATAAATGAGACTTTTCTTTAGCTTTTCTAGTCTCATGTATAGTCATGCTGTGGCCCAGTGTTCATTGAATGAGCTTTTTCTAAAACCAATCAAAAGTATGTAGCGCCCCACCGGGCAGGCTGCCACAAGAGGTAATGCACTCTTCCACTGAGGGAGAGTAATGCCTCTGCTCTCCAGGTGCTGGGATGGCGCAGTTGAGCTTTACATGTACACCAACACAACACTTAGGGACCTCGGGACTGTGGGTGCATCCAGAGGGAGGACCCAGGCAGAAACAGAGAGGGAGGGAACGACCAACGGGTGTGGAGGAAGAACAGAGCCCATGGGGTACGGGGTGAGAAGCAAATCCCTGTACTCCCGTATCTGGCAAGGGTACAGAGGGGCTGGAAGACGACACAGGGAACACTGTGCAGAAGCTGCACGCCCGAACCGTTGAACCGGAGGCCCCAAGTTCCTAACTGGAGCTGTGGTTGACACCCGACATAACTTGGAGAAGGCAGCCGAACTAGGGAGCAGTGCCCCTGGAAGGGGTACAACTAATCACATGCGGCTGTCGGTACCTGAGCTCTTTGTGCAAAGGCACTGAGAGCCTGGGGGGCAGAGCAGTGTCACGCTTGCCCCAGAAGAGAACTACCCCTTATAGCACTGTAAGAGAGAGACCACTAGAGAAAGAGACACCCAGAAAGTAAGAGAGAAAGGCACGAAGACCAGCAGAGGCTCGACTGCATTGTCCCGGTTCTGGAGACAACGCTAAACTGGAGGTTAAAACTACTGAGTAAAAGTAACAGAACTCCAGCTGTGGTGTGTGAGACTTTATTTAGCCACGACCACCGGCTGTTGAGGTCGCACAATACACTGGGGTGCTGATAACCTAGTGAACAACTGCCAAGGTACGAACTGAACCCTCTTTCAAACTGCCCAGAGGAACAGGCTCTACCTGTGGGGAGCGGAACCATCCAAGCTGCCGGTCACCGTCTCCAGAGGTTCTGAAGCAGCAGTATACCGCAGGTGGCATCACGAATTCCCCCTTTTCCTTTATTCCCCTGTCATCTGAACTTTTAATTGACATTGCCAGGGTCACAGAGCCGGGTAGCCACCCTGACATCACTTGAAAAGAACTGTAAGAACTGTCCCGGTAATGAGTACCCCCGACCCTGAAGTGGGCGTGTCAGGACAAAATCTAATATATAAGTTATTATTGTCCTATGAGGCAACTAAAGGGTCGCCCGTGCCCCCATAACCACCAGCAGTTATGTCTATGTAAATTCCCTGCCCAACAGTCCCTTTATTATATCAGAGATATAAATAGATCTTTAGAAAAAGTATTTTTGTGTATATGATATGTAAATTAAAGCTGTTATTTGGGGTGTATAAAAAAAACAAAAATATGCCCAAGCACTAACAGGCAGGTAGCTGACACCCACCTGCCTGTTGTGCTCGGTGTCAGTTACCGAAGTTCACTCCCGGCACAGAGTGGGCTGACTGCTCCTGCCAGGAACAGTATGGCGGCATAAACACAGAGCAGTGGCGGCTTTTCCACTCTGCTCTGTGGAAGTGGGTGGGACAGCTGATGTCACGCTGATGACAGTCAGCTCCCGCTACCTGCTTGAGGGAGCCGGCTGTCAATCAAAGTGACGTCAGCTCTGACACTTGTAGACAGAGGTTGAGAATCCTTCCCTCTGTTGACATGATGTCAGCAGAAGCGCCAATATCGCTGACAGGAGTGGTCTGTGACCACCCTGGTCGGCGATGAATGGCGTCAAGCACATCAGGCAGGTAGGTGCCAAGTTATCATGTTATTATGCCATTGTGGGTGTGACAATGTGATTTACTAGAGTTGGCATCATTTGCAGTGCCACACAAAGTTCGCGCATGCCTGCTGCTTTCTTCAGTCACATTATTGAGTGTACACGTCCCAGCATTAGAGAGGTGCACTCCCATGACCAAAAGAGAGAAGACAGCTCACGTACAAAGAAGATCCAAAGAACAACCGTCTTCTGCACTTCCAACCATGCACAGTGTACCTCTCTGAACCTGGGATGCATACAACATGCACAAGATTTGAATAGCTCTGCCAATAATATTGGCTCTTATAAATCATGTTATCATGCCCACAAGGACGTGATAACATACTAAGTGGGCCTGACTAGTCTGGGAAAACTAATGCCGCATTGACTAGTCAAAGCATTCAATTATAAATGGACTTTACAAATACTTTTTCTAAGGCCTAGTTCACATCTAATGCAGGTTTGCATTTTGCTTCATTTGCGTTTCTATGCATTTTCACCGCTATAAACGCATCCGTTTTTGCATTTGGTAAATGCACATGCATTTTTGCATGTGTTTTTGCATGCATTTCCATTTAAGTCAATGGGGGCAAAAACACATGTTTTTAGCGGTAAAAATGCATAGAAACGCAAATGAAGCAAAACGCACACCAGGCATGGATGTGAAAAAGGCCTAAAGATTTGATTACATGTGCAATGTAATAAAGGGACTGTTAGGCAGGGAATTTACATAGGTAGAAGCAACTGCTGGTGGTTCTGGGAGCATGGCTGACCTGTTAGGTTCTCTTTAAGCCCAATATGTTTTGCTGTTTTTTCTCACATTTGAAAGTGGTCTGTTTATTTTCAGTGTTCTGGACCCATTTTTTGTTCACGTATCAGTTTTCACAATTCTTGTTGCTTTAGTTTTTTCCTTAGGATAGGTCATTAATACCAGATTGGTGGAGGTGTAAAATCTGGCACTCTGTTAATCCGCTGTACCCAGTGGCGGTGGTGGCCTGATGTGCTCGTTTGTGGAAACCAACTTCTACTACCTATTACACCTATTCTCCTACCCATTGTTTAGTAAAATATGTTCAGAACCCAGATGACATCCATATCATATCTGTTTTATTTCACTGGGCCACTAAGTTGAATTCAAAATAAGTTATGTCTCCATAGTTGATCTTGTCTGCAAAAAAGAAAATGACATGTGAAAAAGCATTTTATTGCGAAGGGTTCATGCAGTGGCGTAACTTCAGGCCCAGGGACCCCGATGCAAAAGTTCCAATGGGGCCCCCAATTATTGGAAATCTTTAATAGTATTAGTCTTTTTCTATAGGCCAAAGGGACTTTTGGGGCCCCCCTAGGCTGCAGGGCCCGGGTGCGATTGCAACCCCTGCACCAATTGTAGTTACGCCCCTCGGTTCATGATCTATAGCATGTAGATAGGACACAGACCAAAAACTGGAGTGTGAAACTGGCCATTGAGTAACTAGCATAATAACTAAGCTGCAGAACTAGAACACAATCACTATAAACTGTACGGAGCTGTAGTGTTCCTTTTCCGTATAGTGTAGCCGATTCAAAAGAAAAGTGATGTTATGTCAGCACTCAAAACACTTCAGGACACGGCTCTATCATAAATTACCTGTAGGCTTTATTAATTCGGTATGGGAATCCAGTCTCCACAATGCGTTTCAACGCACAGAGCGTCTTTATCAAGTGCTTACCGGGATCCTCAATTGTAATTCCTTATATGCACTCAAAATCAATTAGGGGAGGGAGTATTACACCGGTATGTTGCAATCTAAGTAATGGATCCTGGAAGGGATCAGGAATTCCATATATAATTCATAGTTATATTGCACTGAGTATTGTATACAAAGTAAAGGGAATAATTATAAACAGGTAATTACAATGCGATTCAATATAATTCCACAAGAAGTTAAAAATTATTATGGTAAATCATCAATGATATAATATTTAAAAAGAACATAAAAATACAAGAAAAAAACATAAAAAATTGCATAAAAATTATTATATAAATATATATGTAAAAAATAATTATATATAAGTAAATATTAATATAGATATAAAAATATGTAGAAAAGACTATAAAATACCCGCTATTCAATAAGAATTTTCAGATAGTGTTTTCCAATATACTATTGAGACCTTCTGGCTGTAAAGTACCCATTTTAAATATCCAGAAGGATTCTCTTCTATTGAGAGTGTGTGTTCTATTTATGACTTTATCACTTATCTGTTCAATAACCGTCAGTTTTAATTTAGAAGGGTCCCTATTGTGTATTGAATCAAAGTGTTTGGACACACTATGGTTTGGAAAACCTATACTTATATTGTGCCTGTGTTTATTTAATCTTGCCCTCATACTTTGAATAGTCCTGCCTATGTATTGTTGGCCACATGGGCACTCTAATAAATATATCACAAATTGTGAAGAACAATCCAGTTTCTGCTTGATGTCATAAGTCGAATTGGTAGTATTAGATCTAAAATTCATTGCACCGTGATTTATGATTTTGCAGCATTTGCATCGTCTGACACCGCATCTATAGCATCCCATCTTGCTCAACAATGTGGATGCCATAGAAGTGGATTCTTTCTCCCTAATTGGTAAAATCCTACTCGGGGCCAAGATGTTTTGAAGATTTCTTCCTCTTCTAAAAATGATTTTAGGTTTTTTAGGGATAACTTTTGATAGGATGGGGTCTCCTTGCAAAATGAACCAGTATTTTTTCAACATGATGTAGATATTTTTATAAGATTTATTATTACTGGTTCATGTTGAAAAAATACTGGTTCATTTTGCAAGGAGACCCCATCCTATCAAAAGTTATCCCTACAAAACCTAAAATCATTTTTAGAAGAGGAAGAAATCTTCAAAACATCTTGGCCCCGAGTAGGATTTTACCAATTAGGGAGAAAGAATCCACTTCTATGGCATCCACATTGTTGAGCAAGATGGGATGCTATAGATGCGGTGTCAGACGATGCAAATGCTGCAAAATCATAAATCACGGTGCAATGAATTTTAGATCTAATACTACCAATTCGACTTATGACATCAAGCAGAAACTGGATTGTTCTTCACAATTTGTGATATATTTATTAGAGTGCCCATGTGGCCAACAATACATAGGCAGGACTATTCAAAGTATGAGGGCAAGATTAAATAAACACAGGCACAATATAAGTATAGGTTTTCCAAACCATAGTGTGTCCAAACACTTTGATTCAATACACAATAGGGACCCTTCTAAATTAAAACTGACGGTTATTGAACAGATAAGTGATAAAGTCATAAATAGAACACACACTCTCAATAGAAGAGAATCCTTCTGGATATTTAAAATGGGTACTTTACAGCCAGAAGGTCTCAATAGTATATTGGAAAACACTATCTGAAAATTCTTATTGAATAGCGGGTATTTTATAGTCTTTTCTACATATTTTTATATCTATATTTATAATTACTTATATATAATAATTTTTTACATATATATTTATATAATAATTTTTATGCAATTTTTTATGTTTTTTTCTTGTATTTTTATGTTCTTTTTAAATATTATATCATTGATGATTTACCATAATAATTTTTAACTTCTTGTGGAATTATATTGAATCGCATTGTAATTACCTGTTTATAATTATTCCCTTTACTTTGTATACAATACTCAGTGCAATATAACTATGAATTATATATGGAATTCCTGATCCCTTCCAGGATCCATTACTTAGATTGCAACATACCGGTGTAATACTCCCTCCCCTAATTGATTTTGAGTGCATATAAGGAATTACAATTGAGGATCCCGGTAATCACTTGATAAAGACGCTCTGTGCGTTGAAACGCGTTGTGGAGACTGGATTCCCATACCGAATTAATAAAGCCTACAGGTAATTTATGATAGAGCCGTGTCCTGAAGTGTTTTGAGCGCTGACATAACATCACTTTTCTTTTGAATCGGCTACAAACTCTCTTCCCTTGCGGGAAGCGTGATTATCAGCGGCTCGGTGCTCAGGACCTCTTACACGTCACACGGACACTCCTCTACAGCTGTCACGTGGACCGATCACCGGCGGACTACGTACATCGCAACACATCTCGGCTTGGAGTCGGCGTGGAGCCGGCGTGGAGATCCGAGATTAAACCATAACCTATCAACCTGTTGTGCGGCCAGCACAACAGGATCAGGTGAGCAGGGGGTTTGCATAACCGACCCCCTTCCTTAAACTATACAGTGTGGCGCAACTCTTCTTTGTTTTCCGTATAGTGTGAGCTTTTTTGGGCTGTGGAACCTGGAAACAGCTGATCATTAGAAGAGCTGGACATTAGTCCACCATCAATCTAATGTTGATGACTTGTTCTAAGCAAAGATCAACAATCTAAATCCTTTCAAAAAGAATTCCCATCTCAGATATTTATAAAATGCCATAACTATCAGAAAACGAGGGAGTCACCAAGCATGACAATGGGATCCTGTTTCGCATAACTAGAAATGGAAAGGTGAACCCTCATGTAAAGTATTTCATATTGTGGGAATTCCAAAATAGCCGATCACTTTTGTATATACTGTACTATATATTTCCACTTTAAATGGTAAGGCACCCTTCACATCACGATTTTTTTACTGTCTGTGGGGATCCTGTTTTTCGCAGGACCCCACGGACAGGAATGGACAGGTCCGGGTGTGTACCTCCAGATGCCATTTCTGTGTCCAGATCCATGATTTTGAGGGATCCGGACACAGAAAGAGCTGGGAGGAGCCAAGCCTGCAAAGCGCAGGCACGTGGTGTCAGGGCTGACTTTCACTTTCACAATGTATCTACATACATTGC
>JARQOC010000002.1:70557262-70633474 GCA_033576535.1 Allobates femoralis | reverse complement strand
AGGGGCACTCCAGGACTGGACGGAGCCATCTGGAGTGCTCAGGAAATCCCGGTACTCCAGAACCGAGGCAGTTTGTTAAGGTTTATTCCAAACTGCTGACCGGCAGGCTGTTGCCCTTACAAAGAAGGTGCCACAGCACCCATCAAAGTAGTCCAACCTCTGTCCCAAAGCTGGGTTCAAGACGCTGACAAGAGAGACTTTAAACAACAGACCCAGGGACCAGAAACCAGACTTTAGAGTGGGAGTGTAAGAGAGTCAACAGAGCCATAAGAAAAAGGACCAAGAAAAGCAGTTGAGAGGCACCTTTGACAGACTCTGTGGCGAACCCCAAAGCTTGTGGCAACAGATTCCCTGGCAAACTAGACTGTACCGTATACCTATTGATCCATCTGGTACCAGTAAAGAACTGCTTGAGCTTATCTGGTTTCTGCATCAGTTATTTATCTTCTGAAGGGCCTCTACAGCACCACAGAGACAAGGACTACGACTCCCCTTACCCACCCAGCTGCCCTGAGGTAAAGCTCCGCCTGTGGGGGGAGCTGTACTTGTGGAGCCCACTGGGACGGGGTACTCGGTACCGGACCGGGTCCCTGCTGGGGATGTCACGGAGGTCCTAGTCCGGACCGTGTCCCGGGTTCTCACAAGTAAAAAGGGGATATTTACAAAGGATACAGTTTGTCGTGACGCCACCCACGGTTTGTGGTCAATAATGGGACCACCGCTGCAGCTCTTCTTCTGCCAGGAGGATGGATGGATTGGCTGCAGCTAGATGGATGAGCCCGCCGCGGGTTGGGCTGCTCCTGACAGGAATGAAAGGTAATAAAACAGTTCTTTTTCCTGGAACTAGACATGGATATGAAAGCATGGTTCACCGGGTTTACTCGTTAGTTCTCAGTAAACAGCTCACAGTATTCATCAGTACAGTTCAGACGAGTTACAGGTTTTCTACTCCGGGTTCCTTTAAACTCCCTGCAGCCAGGTTGTCTCGCTACGACCCCTCACTCTCTCTAGGGTCCTTTCCAGGCTTTGATCTCTGTCTCTGTGTGTGTCGCCGGACAGCGTAGCGGTAGGTCCTCCTGATTGCCACTGTGCTGTCTATCCTTTGGGTAGGAACTCCAACCTAGAATTGGAGCTCCCCGTCGGTGAATCTGGGGATACCGGGTAGATCTTCAGTTCCCCGTCAGAGCCGACTCTCTGCAGTCTGCCTAGCCTCCAATAGTCCTCTCCCGCAAGGCACTATCAGGCTTCCTCTGACTGGTGTGATTCTGGCTTAAGTAGGGAAGTCTACACCACCCCTTGCCCGCCTAGAGTTCCGGGCTCCGAGTTGGGTGCTGCCTCCTAGTGGTGTGTGGGATGTCTGTGAGGGTGTTTGTGGTGCAAACTGTTTTTTCCTCCTACCTGGCTGCAGTTCCCTCTGTGGCCACCATGGTCACAGGGGCGCCACATACTGCCCAAAGCTGCATCACCATCACCTCAGCGGCCAGCTGCAGCGCTGGTAACTAAATTACCAGGTACCACAGGTGACGTCACGTATAATAATCCCCCATCCCAAATAGTTTTCCCCTCAGCCATTGAGTGTCCAGGGCACGGGAACGGGACCTGACCAGTCCTGATTACCACTGAAGTAGCATCCTGTCCGGGTATCCGAGTACCCCCTACCCTGTCGACTGACTCATTTCCTACCATAAAATTATAATAGAGATGGTTAACCTCCCTCCAGCCTCAATACACATTTGGTATGCTATTTCAGCAGGGAAATATGGCACATAATTATGTTAACATGCTGAGTGGGCTAAATAGTCTGATAACTAACACCCCCTCGACTAATCAAAGACCTATATTGCATCTCATAAACTGTTCTTAGAAATACTTTTTCTAAAGATTTGTTTATGTGTGCAAATATATGAGGGGACTGTTAAGGAGGAATTCTAGATATGTGCACAGAACTGCTTGTGGTTCTCAGTGCACAATGGACCTGACATGTTCAATAAATGGCCATATTTACAGACTGCTTGCCTTGAAATATTTAAGCTTGTGGACACAGAGGCTTGACGTAACCTCTTGGTGCCAGCTGTCCTTTGGTACTTGCTCACCAGCCGCCACTATTTTTCGCCTTACACCAGAGCATGTCTCATAACATCACCCATATCCTGACTAATGCAGTTACTTGAAATGTCCCCTTAACTACAGACATGGGGAAAAGTGCTTGTAGCCATGCAAATTGTTTTGTTTACCACTTCCTCCCTTTACACACAAGGATGGAAAAATCAGGGGAGATCTAGTCAAAGAACCCTAAACAGGCTAAGAGTTCCCTAAGTCTGACCCTCAATTGTTCCTGCCTGACTGCAGAGGTCAACACCCAAAAATGACACAATGGCATCGCCACTCAAGGTTGGCTGGCACATAAATTTAGGAGGGGCATCAGGTGGTTCTCAACTAGAATGTTTGGAGGAATATCAGGCGTCCCTTACCCATATATTTGGTTGGGCTGGCAGGTGGCCTTCATTCCTATATTTTGGAGGGCTCTCTACTATTAATTTTGGAGGGCTCTAACATACATTTGGGAGGGCCCTCAAGCATCTATTTACTATAAATTTGGGAGGGCCATCAGGGGCCTTTTTTACGTAAAAAAGCTCTCTGGAAAGGAGAAATCCATTTTGGGAAAATCATCAGTTTACAGAGTTGCAATTATTGTGACAATGCTGGTGGCAGAGGTCATAAATCCTTGGGCAACCAAGAAGGAGAGATGAGGGATACACACAATAGGACACACACCAGGTCCAACAGAGGTAAGGGAAGACTATCATAGGTCTGGAACAATTTATTTTGACCCTCCCAGTGCCCAGTCCTTGACGTATGGGGTATTCATATATGGAGGGAAAAGTTTATGGAGATGGTGAAGATCTAGCCAACCGTACCAGTGTCCTCTGGGATTCATCTGTACCATACAGCTATTGAGTATTTAAGTTTGACATATGAAATGAACTGTTGCTCTAGTATTTTGAAGCGCTGGTCTGCCTTGCCTCAAATGTTTTGACTGAGCAGGTTTTTAATGCCGGCTGGAAAATAATAACTGATAGGCACATCCACTTGTTAACTGAAAATGCTAACAGGCTGACTTTTATGAGCAAGGCTTGGATTGGGCCAGACTTCTCAACACAACTGGATGACAGCAGCTGAAAGCCAAATCATATTTGACATTTCTTTTCTGGTGTTACCACCCCAAAAAGGTTATACAGTTCATGGATTGTATTGTTTTTCTTGTCCTCCTCCTCTAATCCAAAATAATTTCTCCTCTAGCACCTATCTCTACAATAAATGCAGCTATCAGTGATCGTAAATAGAATACAATACATGTAACCCTGATAAGGACTGTTGGGCTTAGGGTGCCTTCACATTAGCGTATGTGAACGCAACTTATGCTGCGTTCCCATACGCAGTCAAACGCATGCGCACTGCGTTCCTATGTTTAACATAGGAACGCATAGTGCCTGCGTTTGCTGCGTTCGGGTTGAGGATGCGGACGATATCTGCTCCCTCCAGGGTCCCCCGTCCGCACCCTGGACGCAGCATGTTGCATTTCTGTGCGTTCGGGGACCTTGGAAAATCAGCAAGCGTCCCCAAGCGCACAAAAAATGCATTGGTGTCAATGGGTCCGCAGTGTTCTGCGCTTGACAGCGCATTAGAACGCTGCGGACCCATTGAAATCTCTCCCGGTGGCCGCCGGTGATGTCACAGGAGATCACCGACGGCCACCGGGAGATCAGCTGAGCCTCTGCTGATCTCCTCCTCCCCGCCGCCGGTAATCTGCTAGCGGTGTCGGCGGGGAGAAACAGCTGATTTGACAGCTGTTTGAATCCTCCCGCGCCGACATCTCCTCTCGGTGTTGGCGCGGGAGATTCAAACAGCTGTCACATCAGCTGTTTAACCCCGCTGACACGTCCCGGAGCTTACCGGCGGCGGGGAGGAGGAGATCTCCGGCGCTGATCTCCGCCTCCGGCCCGCCCCGGACACCTCCGATTGGCTGGCCGGACATTCTCCACTCAAAATAACATGGCAATGATCCCTAAATAGGTACCTCTAAGAAACTTTTCTTCTCCAGGACCTCTCCTTAAATTAAATGCAGCTCAAAGTATTAACTGTAATGCAACCAATCCTGCCTCTAAACGCCTGTAATACACTAGCCCTACTTCAGAAACTTTCCCCACAATAGTGCCACTTGCAGCTGCACTAGGATACAATAGAATGTATTGGAGTTATCCCTTTAAGGGAATATGTGTTTAATTATGCACCAGCAGGTAGTGGAACACACTCAACCCTACCTATATGCCTCTAAATTACTGTCTATCCCTACTCTAGCAGCTAACACTACATTAATTACAGCCAACAGTGGTATTTTAAATTAGCCCTTAAAAGAATTGTTGGTTTAATCTTGCAGCCGCAGGTACTGGAACAAAATCAACCCTTCCTAAATGCCTGTAATACTCTAGCCCTACTCCAGAAACTTTCCCTACACATATAACACCTAATGGCCGGATAGTGATATTTAGACCTGAAAAGGACAGTTTGCTTAATGTTGCAGCAGCAGGTACTGGATTAACACACTGTCCCTTCTGCAGCAGAAACTCTCTGTACGCTATCTCTAGACACAGTGCACCCAAAATGGCGTCTGTGGATCTTGTATAGACCCAATTGTGATGGAGCAGGCCAATTATAGTAATGTCAATAGCAAAGATAAGTATGCCATTACCGTGATTTGCAGGCAATACTGGCATGCTTAGTGGCTAAAAATCAGGCTCCAAACATGCGTGGGAGGGACTTGAATCCCATGGTGCGAGTTTCAAAATGCTTGTTGAGTAAAAAATGTCTTGAAAACCTTACTATTCATGCAGATAAGGAATAGTGATGAGTATATTCACTCATCCACTTAAAAGAGAAGCCGGGCACTACTGCACGCCCCACCTCTCTGGGAATCCACAGACCCCGCTGTTATGAGACTGACCAACCTTCATTTTCAAGCCGGGGTGCAAGCTCAAAAGCACAGTCCATGAAACATCCAAAATTATAAGAAAGAGTAGCACTTAGCAGATGCTGGCCCATTTAAGCGATAGTGAGAAATGTGAAACGGCCATCTTCCATCTCCCATCCTCCCTCTTTTCTTAATACTCACATGTTTTAGCCTGATGGAATAAGAAATTCCAGCCAGCATCTGGTTAGTGCTACTCTTTCCTACACAGTGTTTTTCAGATTTTAAGATGCACTTTTGTTTCCCGAAGTTGCGGGTGATTAGCGACAGCGCCATGTGGCACGTTTTGTATGCCTGGCTGCATTAATTGACAGTATGCTTCTGGATGCTAGAGGTTATGACTTCTAGAAAATGGATGTGGATCTCCATCTGTGGCCATTTTGTAGAATTCTCTACCTCTACCAACCAGCTGCACACTGTCAATGAATGCAGCCAAGCACACAGAACCACAGAACATGGCGGCACCCACCACACGGCGCTGCCGCTATTCAAACGCAGCTCCGCTCCCGCAGCTGTGTCCTCACCCTCCAAAACCTGCCTCCAGCACACCCTCCCCACAACTGCAGCCACCTGCTGGTAAGCCATGGGGGTTCCGGGGTGGGAGGGAGCATGTACAAAGAATGGGGACCATATATCCAGGAGGGGGGACATATATACAGGGTGGGGGACCATATATACAGGATGGGGGACCATAAATACAGGATGGCGGCATATATTTCAGGATGTGGGAGCATATATATCAAGATACCAAGATGGAGGACATATATAGCATGATGGGGGTCATATATACTGATATTAAGATGGACACTGGCATTGAGACGGACTCCATTTAACATTAATCATTTTTTTTCTCTCTCTTTACCAAATTTGGGGTGCGTCTCCAATGCGAAAAATACGGTAATTCTGTATATATTCACTCATCGCTAGTAATATCCTATGATAATGCCACATTAAAAGTCTCTTAGTCCTTCGGTATGATCGATAATACTACAAATCATAACCTATGCACGTTTTGCAGAGTGAGACTAAAATACCTAAACTCAATATTTTGGAGACATGTCCAAATATAAGCCTTTCCATTTATTTCTTTATCCAACAATTCTTTCTAATTCTGTTTAGCTATAGCTTGCAAGAAAAATCTAAGTACAATGAATGATTCATTTGCAACAAATGTCACATTCCCTTTTTCTCAGAAGCATTACCCATTTCTAACTATTGACCACTACTAAATAATGATAAAACAATGACAAATAAAGATATTTGATTGCCTAATTTGCATTAATTGATTTGACAAATTAAGTGACAAGCAGAAGAAGGACGCTCTGTAAGTGTTATGACCCCCCCATGTCTTCACTCGGATTAAATTGTAGATCTATCGAAATGTTTCTCTAGCTTTGAATGTCAGCAAATGCTACCTTAAAATTGTCATAAATCTACTGGCGCTTTCTGGGAAAACCACTGTCAACCCTATTAAACTTGGTAATCACTTGACCCAGACAGTTAAGAACAGATTGGTCAATCAATCTCACATCCCGGGCTATTAACGTAGCATGCCTGTTACATAGTTGGATATTTATTGTTCAGCGCCTGCTCGCCTGTCATTAATAAACATTCCCTATTTTATAATGCATAGATTTATGGAACATATTATTTACAGTCTGGCATACAAGGCAAACATTTATAATGCACCATGGTCTCGGCAGACACGTAATTCTCTATTCTGCGCCTTCAGAAAACATTCATTTATCAGCATTCAACATTTCAGTCATCGACTGGTATCATAAGAAAATGCCAGTCAATGTGTAATTTTTCCTTTGTGTTAAGATAACAATTAGTGACGAGCGAGGAGTAAGATATTCAGGTTTGGATAGCTCTAACCGAATACTTTGAAATGTTTAAGTATTGGGATTCAAGTGAGTTCCCCATTGACTTGCATCGGACGAGTAACGAGAAATGAAATATTTCAAAGTATTCAGTTAGAGCTATCCATATCCGAATATTTCACTACTCGCTCAATCTATTTTTTGGTCAATAGGTGATATTTTTCTTTTTTGCTTTAATTCACAAAGAAAAGGCAACACTGAACATCGAATTGTTAAATCGTGAGTGTAATATTAAATGTGTGGTCCGAATGCCAATGCAATTTTCAGTCAAAGTTCCTATCTGTTTAGTGCCATGATCTAAACTATTTTCGAAAATACTTGCAATAAAAATTCCGTATCCTTCCCTAAGCACATTATTGTAATGCTATTCTATTTCTTCCTGTTTCCTTTTTAATTACACCTCGTACGAGAACCCAAGTGGAAGTTGCGATACTTAAGCAAAGTGTTTTCAATGCGCAGAAGCTGCGGCTACTACTGATGACTAGAGTCATCAGTGACACTCGTTTCAAGGGTCTGGTCACTGCACGCTGTACACTTTGCATTGTTGGCTCAGATCAGCAATAACGAGTTGGCAATTGAGTGGTGTCAGAATACCTAGTAAGCAGAGATCAGTAATGTTAAACTGGTTTCACACCACGGCAAGATCCGATCCGCGGCTGTCAGGGATAAACCTGACAGCCCCGGACCGGATCAGCACACAGAATCGGAGGGCTAATATGCCCCCCGGTCCGGTGTGCAGCTGAATGCAGCTGCCGCTGCTGATGATTCAGGACCGTGGCTCGCGGGGAGCTAGCTGCGGTCCTAAAATAACAGCAGTGTGCAGCTGCAGTTGTCCGGTTTCCCAGATCCTCCTGGACCGGGGCATCCGAAAGAATCCGGAAGGATCCGATTTGGGGAGATTGTTCTCCCCGGACACAAAAATGGTGCATGCTCCGATTTTGTGTCCGGGACAAAAATCTGATTCCTTCCAGATTCTCCCGGACATCCAAAAACCGGATGCCAAAATACATTCATCCGGTGTATTCCGGCCCCATAGGGTTACTGACTCACCGTGGGCCGGGGTTCTCAGGTTTAGTCTGTAGGTCATGGTTCGGTGCCTGAGGCTGTGGGCCCGGTAGTGAATGAAAAAGGGAAAAAGTAAAATAATAAAAAGGGAATAAAGTACTGGTTCGTGACGCCACCTGTAGGGATCCGGTGATGGCATCGGCACTGCTTGGACCTCCGGGGTGATGGGCGGCATCAAAGTGGAAGCACTCCCTACAGGACAAGTGGGGTCCCCGGAGTTGAGAGTTGCAGCAGAGTAATAGGGCAGCTCAGTTATTTCTGCAAGGCAATTAAACGGCAGTACCGGAATAAGGCTCAGACACGTTGCTCCTCTGAACGGGTGTTTACTGGGATGTTCATGGCATACAAGGTAACACAGTTCTCAATGCCAAGTAGTGGACCGGGTGGTCCCTGCGGTGAGTAGTGTCCCTCCAAGGCTCCACAAATGTCCATATCTAACCCTTACTGTCCCTTCTCTTCGCTGCACTGGTATACCTCGCCAGGGTACTGAGGGCCCTCGATTGGGTTCCCGTCTGGATTCTGAACTTACGGTCCCCGGCCCTCAATGGTGGGTACCCCTGGTATAGCTGCGGTGGTTGTTGGGCTGTGAGTCGGGCTCCTAGAAAGCCTTCGACCACTCCGGGTTCTGTGATGCAGGGGTGAAACAACTGGAGCATGTCAGAGCCGGTACTCCGGGTTCTGGAGTAGGCTCGAGTCTTCAATCACCGGCTCTGACTTTGCCCTCTTTCTCTTCTGGGCCACCAGTGGACGGTGCCCTCCCTGTTAGCTGTCTCCACTCTGCTACTTCTGCTGTCACGACTTGACCTTTCTGTTCTGTTCTTGTCTCTCCACTGTTCTAACTCCTTGCTACTTTCCCCACTGCTATATACCCTAGCTCTCCTCCCACCAGGACCGGTTACCCAGGGAACAGGTGCCTAATTGGTCCTCTATTACTAGGTGTTGCATGTGGTGTATGGAGCCTCAGGATTATCCTACTCACCACTGGGACGGAGAATACGACACCTTAGTCGGGGGTGTAGTACCCTCCTGTGACGCACTCTTAGTGGGGCGCCACATTACTATGGGGCCAGAATCGGACCCGGGGTTGTCCGGTTCACACCGGACAGCCCCGGATCAAAAAAACTATGGTGTGAAGCCAGCCTTACTTGCGGGGCTGGCGCTGATCTCTGTCCTCCTCGTCCTCCGACATTGCTCTTTTGCCGGTTTGTTAATTCTGATCTGTGCTGGCATCTGAGCATGTGCTGTCATTTTGAACATAGCACATCACACAGGGACGAGCGCAACCCCTTATATGAGTACCACTGATGATGTTTCGTTTCAGGGAGGAGGCAAAGTCTGTGGCAGCGACCGCAGCCTCTGCCCCCTGATGACGCTTCGTTTGAATACTGGGATTCTCAAACAAAGCATCATGGAAAAGGATGTAGGAAAAAAGAAAAAGGAATAGGAGTTAGTGTATGTAAAATGAATTAAAATCCACACTCCATAATATCACTATTTTGAGAGCTTTGTGACACATCTTGCTTCTTGCCGGTAGACACCTCAATGTGGGGATTGGGTGTGAGTGTGTGTAGAGGGGAGATTTGTACTGCTGTCCTTTTCTTATTAGATGTTGTTATATTTGAAGCAATGTAAGAAGAATTCCTTCATATTTTGAAGCATCAAAGGAAGTAGTTAGAGATAAGAAACACAACAGATGTAACACCTTTACCAACATCTCAGTGTGTAGTCTCTCTATGTATGTACAATAGTGAGATTCACATAAACAGCAGATGTGTCTCCCCATAGTAGATACACCTTTCTCAAATGTTTCCTCTTGTAGTAGATAAATCATTTAGGAGCAACTGTGTCCTCCTTCGTTTTGCATATTAACCCTTTAGAAACAGTTGTGCTCTCTTGTAAGTTACATCTTATTACATAGCTGATTAATAACAATATTCTGTGTGAAGTAAAGTTCAGATCCTGGAAAGAGTTAAAAAATGTTTTGGCTGATTTGTGTTTTACTGATGAAAGCTAATTGAGATGCATTGCTGAGTTAATTTACCATGTTCCTGCATTGCTTTTGTGACTTTATGAGAAAAAGGTATATAAATTCTTCTACTGTATTCTGTAGAGTAGCAATTAGAAATTAAATAGTGAAACAGGCCAAATTCTGCAGGATAAAGTCAATTTCTTAAGTGAGTGAGAGCTCAGGGGGATGAGTGCAGGCTGAGGGAGGGTGAGTGAGGGTGGCTAAGGGGGTAAGGGCTGGTTTACACATAACGATGTCCTAGCGACCCCACCGCTCTGCTTAGTTACCTGCTGTTTACCCTGGTTACCAGCTCCCTGCACCGCGCAGCACATGTTGGGAGCTGGTAACCAGGGTAAACAGCAGGTAACTAAGTGCAGTGCTCTGCTTAGCTACCCGCTGTTTACTCTGGTTACCAGCTCCCAGCGTGTGCTGTGCGGTGCTGGGAGCTGGTGGTGCTGGCCGCCCAGCGGGAGATCAACGATCGAAAAATGACCGAGCTGATCACTGATCATTGCAGTATGTCACACATAGCGACATCGCTACGAGGCCGCTGCAACATCACAAGTTGCAGCGACATTGTTAACTATGTCGCTACATGTAAACCGGCCTTAAGTGAGTGCAGGCTGAGGGGGGTGTGAATGCAAGCTGAGGAGTGGGTGCTGAGGGGGTGTCAGCGAGTGCAAGCTGAGGGGGGGGTCAGTGGGTGCAGACTGAGAGGGTCAGTGAGTGTAGGCTGAAGGGTGTAAGTGAGTGCAAGGTGAGGAGGGGTCAGTGAGTGCAAGGTGAGGGTGGTCAGTGAGTGTAGGCTGACAGGGATCAGTGAGTACAGGCTGAGCGGGAGTCATTGAGTACAGGCTGAGCGGGAGTCAGTGAGTGCAGGCTGAGGGGGGTCAGAGGGTGCAGGCTAAGGGGGGTCAGTAAGTGCAGGCTGAGGAGCAGTAAGTGAGTGCAGGCTGAGGAGGGGTGAGTGAGCAGGCTGAGGGGCAGTGACTGAAGACTGAGGAGGGGGTTAGTAAGTGCAGGCTGAGGGGGGGATCAGTGAGTACAGGCTGAGGTGGGTCAGTGAGTTCAGGCTGAAGAGGGGTGAGTGAGCCAGACCACACTGCCGTGGCACCCCAGAGACAGAACGGTCTAGCTCCGAGTACCCCGGCCCCTGGGGTGTGAAATAATCAGTCAGCGGGTTTTTGATATCTACTCTGAGAGCAGTATGTTGGCAATGAGACCTTTAATTCAACAATGTATCACTTAGTTTACTAGGTGTAGTGGTTCTGACATAATCACAGTTTTAGATTTAGCATGTAGCAAAACACAGAAAGCCACCCCTCCCCACACCAGGCGATGTATGTACATTTCTATAGATAGTGAGATGCTATTTACAGCAGGGGTGGGCTGCATTAGCTGACCTCTAGGTGTCCAAGTCTGGCACTGATAATCTCCTGACACTAAAATAAACATAGCAAACAACTGCACACAGCGTAAAAACAGATCCATTGCTGAAATCTATGTTAACTCTACAGCATGCTGTCTTCAGATTACACAGTAAAAAACCTACTGTTTTTCCTATCTCATCTGACCAAGATAATGTAGGAATATTCTGAATCCAGCAGTATATCACATAGATTAATGACTGACGCTGTTCTTAAGCAATCAAAGCATTAGTTTCAGGAACGCAGAATAGCTGGCTCTCTATAGAGAATGTGATTTCACTGTGAGGTATCAATCAAAGCTTACATTCCTGCTCATTAACCTAATAAATATTCACTGCACTGACTCCACAACAGCTAATCACAGATGCCCACTCTCTGTGACATCATCTGTGATTGCCTGTTGCATTCAGACTGCTCCCCCAAAATATGTGATTGGTTGCCATACACAATAGTGTATGGCAACCAACCTGCCATCATACTTTATAAAAATAAATAAACAATGGAAAAAATATGCATATGGATCCCCCATGTTTTAGATTCACAGTTAAAATATAGTGGACAGCTGTGGGCTGACACCGCCAGGTGCCTGGTTTTACCTTGGCTGGCAATCAAAAATACAGAATCAGCCCATTTTTATTTTTTGTAACTATTTAAATAAATAATTTTATAATACTAAATAATAATCTGCCCTATTTTTGATTGCCAGCCAAGGTAAAACCAGGCAGCTGGGGGCTGCACATCCATCCATCTGTGGCTCCCTGTAGTATCTGTGCTGCCGGCAAAAGACATATATGTCTTCATGTTGATCACACGGGCATATGGTCTGTGTAAAAACACGGACGTGTGATGTCTCCTATAGATTTTACTGTGCTAATGCGTGTCCGTGACTCTAGTACGTGTAAAAACGGATGAGACATGTACCAGAAAAACAGATGTGTGATGTAGACCTAAGTGAACGGATTGCCATAAAAGCATTAATACTTTGTCTTTCCTCTCTTTTATGATCTGTAAAAGGTATGACTCCCTTTTCCTTCTAGTTGTTCATTCTAAGGCCTGTCATGTGAGACATGCCGTTGCTTTTGGGTAGGCATGTACTCGTGTGTCACACATGTGACACATATGGGTGCTATCCATTTGCTATCTGGGTGATATTTGGATAGCACATGGACAGCCTGTTATTCCATAGTTACCTGCCTTCAGCGATGTTGTCCCGCTGCTGCCCTCAGAGCAGTGAATATTAGATGAGAGTAATGAGCAGCACCGAAAGTGAGAGGAACAGGGAGTGCTGGAGGCAGGCGAGTATAAACTTCTTTGTTTTTACCCTTTAAACTCCTGGCTCAGGTCCTTGCACATGGATGTCACACGGAGGACATCCATGTGCAGGACATTTTGGCCCAAAACTGGTCCGCGCTGCTGGCCAAAAACAGACATGTTTCCGTGTGGACATATGGACATACATTTGCAACACACGGAGGCACGGTCCGTGCGGATTTATGGACATGTGAAGGGGACTTTAGAATATGATATGCCTCCGTATGTCCATGCCTCCGGCATGTGTCGGCATGGAATGCACACGTGCCAAAGGCACGGATATGTGAAAGATGCCTAACACTGAGAAGAACATACAAATCTGTCAGAGTAAGCCATGATGGACTTTTGTCAGAGTTTGCATATCTGCTGGTTAGGTGAAAGACCTAAACCTACTCTGTTCCAGTAAAGTTATGAAAAATGTAATAAGGACTATTTATAAAGTTGTATAATATTGCATTTAAAAGCAAATAAAGGGAAAAAATATGCAGTGCCGCCTTAAGTATGGACGATTTAAATGACAGAATCTCTTTACTATACTAAAACTATGTGTTAACGCATCCATAAATTTTACCTGTAATACCATTTCTGACCACTAGGTGTGCTATTAAATATGACCAGCATAGTTCAAAGATCACTTTCACTGTTACATATGTTGTACAATACAGTAAGGACTAACAGAAATGTATTATAGCGCCATCATTATATAATGTATTTCTGCTCCGCTATAACATTGTCATGCTGATGGTGTCCCGTAGGCGACAATACAAAATATAACTGTATTCAGTGACAACCTAATGCATGTTGCATCTTTATGGTGTATCCATCTATATAAATTCTCCCTTTCTCTAACCCTAAGCAACTCAGAGACAGTTATAATAAATCTAATTGTGAAACAGTTAAAAGTTTTTTTTTTCTTTTTTAGTTCCATCTCTAACTTTTTTTTATCCAAGAAGAAAAATATGAAAAGAAATCCTAGAATGCCATCCACATTTATAGGTGTGGAAGTCACCGCTGCAATATCCGGGTTTTATTTTTGACAACCTCTGTAGGCCAAGTAACAGAAGGCTACTAATCTGGATTTTAAATTAATAACCCTAGGGGTACAATAAGCTATAGCAATAGAAAGATTGGGATAGAGGCGCTTGTAGCTGGTGATTGCGGTCTGACAGCTGGCCTTTATCCATCAATTTACAGCCACCAGATTGAGGATTTCATATTGGTAAGCAGCGCAGCATCCGACGCAACTAAAATAATCTCTCTGTCTTGTACTTGGCATTTTGTTTTGCACTAAATTTTAATACGCAGTATAGCCCCCGGACATAAGATACATTGTCACAATTTCTTCCCTTTCTGGACAGCAAGAAAATTTATGTTTTACATACGGTCCTGGCAAATGAATGAAGCTCAGGCGACATATATAAAAGTAATTGACTGATAAACCAATACACATGAGGAAGATCTATGCAGGATAAAAATTACATTTGCAGTTTGTTTCAGTAGAATATATATTTACCAACAGAATAGGTTATATTTTGTATGCACTTTTTCAAAATATTGTATTTAAAGGGAATCTGTCAGCAGTTTTTACTATATAATCTGAAGACATCATGCTGCCGGGGAGATTTCAGGTATAGTATCTCATGTTAAAGTGTGTTTCTATGTTAGTTTAAACTTCCTTGATTTATCATTAATAAGCTTCTCATTAGATTGGTGCTATAATCCTCCCAAGTTGCTGCACTTCATCCTGGCTGCCAGAAAAAAGACTACGCCTTAATATTTCACTAATAAAATTAGTTTATAGAGGAGCGCTACTTTCCACCACCCTATATCTCGTTTCAATGTGGATACATTTAAATAAAACCTTCCAAGCACAGACAGTTACAATTTATGAGCTACAATTTACTCAAAACCTATACATTATATATACCGTATTTTGTGTTTAAAACCGCAGATCCCGGCCGTGGAGCTGCAGGACTGTTCACAAATTTCCAATACATATAAAACACACAAAAAAACACATATGTAAAAATATTAATAAAAGTCGCATTTTGTTGACTCATCTAGTCCATCAAATATGATTTATTGTAAGGATATATACTCCAAAAGCACTTCCCGTCAGTCTTATTTATTTACAAAGTGGTTCAGATAACTAAGGATTAGTATAGTGCGGTATTTCTGTGCATGCAATTATAGATGTCACCACGCTAATGTCCAGAACGCTTATATGCAAACAACAGACTGCAGGAAAAAAAAGAGGGGCTTTGCACTGAAATGTACTCAAATGGAACTGTGGCACCCAACTGGTCGGGATGCCACATAGGGGTACAGCACCCATAAAAGAGAGTGTTGTACTCCTGTGACTAGGGGATTGGGATGTCACATAAGAGACCCTCAATTTACCCATCCACCTCAGCACCTCTCGTGGCCACCTGTTCCACTCGTTGATCACCCTCGCTGTCATAAAGTTTTTTCTAATATCTAATCTATGTCTCCTCCCATTCAGTTTCATCCTGTTGCTTCTAGTGTTTCCTTGTGTAAGAGAGTAAAGATGATCCCTCTACAGTATGAAAGCCCGTGAAATATTTGTTCACAGCTATTAAGCCTGTAACCTCATAGGACATGGTTTGCAGATCGGTCACCATTCAGGTGTCTCTTCTCCGAACTTACTTCAGTTTGTTGATTTTTTTTTTTTTAATGTGGAGCTCAGAACTAGACACAGTATTCCAGATGAGGTCTGATCAAAGAGGAGTAGAGGGTGTTAATGACTTCACATTATCTAGCCTGTATGCTTTTGGTAACATCCCAAAATTGTGTTTGCCTTTTTTGCTGCTGCATCACACTTTTGACTCATGTTCAGTCTGTGACCTATTAGTATACTCAATTTTTTTCACACATGCTGTTGCTTAGCTCTATTTCTCCCTTGCTGTATATGTTTTTATTTCATTTTTCTTGCCCAGAAGTAAGACTTTGCATCTCTCCCTGTTATAAACCATTATGTTAGTTGCTGCCCAGTGTTCCAGTTTGTTTAGATCCCTTTGAATCCTCTCTCTCATCTCTAGTATTGGTTATCCCTTCTAGCTGTATGTCAAAAGCAAATTGAATCAGTTTACCCTCAATTCCTTCATCTAAATCATTGATAAAGATGTTGAACAACACAGGACCAGGACAGAGTCTTGTGGTCCCCACTTGAGGCATTTCTCCAATTGGATGTGCAGCCATTTATGACCACTCTTTGGGTCCAATTACCAAGCCAATAATGAAAGTCATAGTAGAAGTAAATAAGTGGAAAAGGGTCAGCAGCATTCTATTTCTTTATATCCCAATAATTGTACAACTGCCAGATAGACACTGGAAATCACGGTGTATGCTTTTCTTTGAAACAATCCATGTGTCGTAAATTAGTTTAATTCGATAGTCATGGTGTTAAATTCCAATTGCAAACACAATTCCTTTGGTGTATCAGATCAGTTGCGCTTTGGGACAACAAATCTTTCAAAGTAATTTAAAATTTCATCCTTGGGCGACACGATGGCGTTATCCATGTCATGTTTAGAGATCGTTTCCTATTCTTGTTTTCTGAAAAGATTCTAATTACTAATACTTTACAATAATACTTTTCTTTGAGCTCATCGATGCAGAAAGACAAATAGTCTATGGCTAAAAGGAATTAAACTCTGTTTATGGAGGCTTGTACTATGAAATTACTTGTTTATGCTTTCAATGGACGGTTTGTAGTGTCATTACATTTTCACTTAAACTGTAATGTGGATAGAAATTTGCAAGGAAATAACACAGGTGAAGCCAGATCCAGGCTTATGTCTTGGTTTAGGAGATACAGAGAAATACTTGCTATTTTTCCTAAATCTTATGATGATCTTTACAGACATTAATGAACAATTGTGTACTGCATACAATGTTAATAGAATGGAACATGAGCCAAAGAAATGTTAAAACCGTATTGGCCTAGTTTCTTTATGGAATTTAAAAATGAATCTTGCCACACTGTTAAGCTTTATTCATTTCTTTGATGGATCATGCAGTGTACATGCTTGAACGGAGGGGATATGATTTCAAGATAATGATCATGGTTTAGACGCTTGAGGTGTACACAGAGAAAAGATGTTATAGATACAAGCCCTGTAGATAAAAAAGATAACAATTTTATTGATGCCGGAATTAAAAAACTAGAGCTACGACAATTTATTCAAGGTAAATAAAATTCCCCTTGAATTATGCAAAGAAATACAGTAGATTTTACCATGCCCAACATGTTTTGCAATTTGTTTCATGTCAATTTAGCAAAATTGTGGCCAGCCAAATAAATTGTAGAGTTGGGAGCGATCTTTTAAAATAATATTCTCAACGTTCAGCTCACCTGCCAGTCATCGCCGTTTGCCTACCGTTTTGTTCCTATTGCATCTGGCCTTATCTTTCTTCCCTTTCCAGCACATGACATCCTCTTTCCGCATATTTTATTCTGCACCAGTTCTTCCAATGCCAAGAAGGTCTCTGACATCACAAAATATTATCACAACATGTCATAGCATGCACCACACAAAGTGTTCAATACCCCTTGGCCACCCCATGTCAGAACGTAGTGAGTGAGTGAATGAGTGACGATGCCCATAAGAGGAGGTCAAGTACCAGAGGAAGGAGGAAAGAGGCCAGATTGGGTGAAGAAGCGGTGAGCTGCAAGGTGAGTGTATATATATGAATATTTTACTTCCTACATGTATTATGATTTGAGGTCTGTAGAGATCTTGAAACATAATAAGCAACATCATAAAACTTTGATGTGAATCGAATTTCCATGCCACAATCGAGCAATCTACTCGATTTGAATCTCAGCAGATTCACTCATCTCTAGTAGATAGTAGGTGTTGTAGATTCAAGTGATGTAAATATAGGATATGAATGCAATGTATTAACTTTTAGAGATGATCATAAGTCATTTACCACTCTATTTAGATAGGCCGACCGCACTTTCCATGCATACAGAATATAAATGACTGGATCTGTCTACATTCAAATTTTACAAAGTACGAGGATTTCACTGAGAAATTTGATTTGCAGTAAGATTATTCTGTGCATCAACAAGAATGTTCCTGCCTTAGTTGAAGCAGTAAATCCTGTCATAGAATGAAGATACCTGGGGTTTCAGTGAATGGCGGCAGTTAGAACAAGTTCTAAGGATCATTCAGGGGAGCGCAAGCCATAGATGAGGTGATGGAGCAGTGAGGTGAGCATAATGGCCACTTTACACATGGCTACATTTCTAGCTTATCCACAGGTAACTTACTGGTTGCAGTGAAATCATGGAGACATCCACCTGCGCACAGATCACACATGGCAGTGAAAGGGTCCGCACGGTCTAGCGCAGTCAAGCGCAGCACCGTGCGCTCCCATTATAAAGATAGGGGCTTGCGGTGCTGCGGTCACATTGCGGCTCCCCTCCGCAGAACGCTGCGGAGGGGAACGCAAATGTGAAGGTAGCCTAAGGTCTTATATAAAGAATTCCAGAATACAGTATATAAGTCCTTACTGCTGGTGACTGCAGCTTATATGTAAAGAAAACTGCTGACAGGTTGACTTTCAGTACACACACTTAAAAGACTATTTCCATCTCCAATTTCCTGTCTCAAGTTGTAGTAGGTGAAATAATAATAATATTAACAAATACCTCCAATTAGAAATGTGGTATAGTTCTCCTGATTGGCCATGTTATGTGTGAGACATTATAAGTTAACATGATTACGCCCACTCATATAGTGACAGTTAGAAAATTAGTTCCTGCTAATCATACATATGGAAAACTAAATTACTATTATGCTATATGAAGTAAGAGACATAGGTAATCAGGTGAAGTATACTACATTTTTAATTGGGGACATTTGTTAATATTATGACACCTACTATATATTGGAATATGATCTTGGAGATAGGAATATCCCTTTAACTTTACTTTATAGGAGGACAGTTGAGAATATTTTTCAGAGTGAGAGCGGAAACCTACGCAAACATGGGAAACTGAAACAAACTCCTTGCTAATTTCACCCTTTGGGAGGTACAAAAGTTGCAAGGCAGGATGGCAAGTAAACGCTTACCATTGATTATTCTACTTCTCCTATCGGTGGAGACACACTATGCAAGATGCATGCAAGATATTTGCATGAACAGGAGCGTGTCGGCTGCTTGTGTTTCTATTTAGCTGACGCGCTCCCATTCAGAGAGGCAGCGGCCATGCCAGGTGAGTCATGTAAAACTCATGTGAGTTTCTTGCATGTATCACTCATAGTGTGTCTCCACCTTATGCCCATGTCTAGCACCAGTGAGATTGAAATCATTTTTGACATTTGATTAATTGCTTTATTCAGGTAAGGATATGAGTTTTTCATCTTTGTGAGTAAAATAGGAATATGACCTTCCTTTTATTCCAAGCATGATTGATTTACTGAGTTAATGAATTCTTTTTCCTTATCTATTCCATTCCCATTCCACTTTACTGCTTAGACTGGGCAAACATATGGCTGGTGAAAAATGGATGGAAATGGATGGAACTGTAATAGGTTTGTTCCCAAATGTCCATGTCATCAGATTTAGAGTTTGGTAGGTACAGTAGGCCAGTCCAGGAATATAGACTGGGTTAGTTCAACGTCTAGGCTGTAGGGTCTAGAAAAAGGAGGAGAGAGGAAAGAGAGGGCGCAGATCAAAGGGCGGTTTCACATTGGCTTTTCCCGCCACAGCGTAGTGCGGTGGGTGAACGCGAGCAGACCGCATGCATCGTCCATCCCCCATGTTTAACATGGGGACACATGGTGTAGGCAGTGCCCTGCGGATGGCCGCGTTTACGTCCGCATGCGCTGATTCTTGGCGCCCAGATACGCGACATGTTGCATTTTCTGTGCGGCTGAGAATGTATGATTTGTACGCACGGCTCTGCAGGCGTACAAATCATATATGGGGGGCAATGAGACCGCACGGCCATCCGCAGGACATCGCAGACAAACTCTGCGGATCACATTGGAATCCATTCTCTCAGAGCCCGGGCGTCGGGAGGGGAGAGAGAGGACCTGAAGCAGCTGATTAGTTTAAATCGCCCTCCAACACTGATCGGCAAGCCGTTTAAACCGATCAGCTGATGCTGTCAGGGACACATCAGCTGATCGGTTTCAATCGCCGGGCAATCGGTGTTGGCGGGCGATTTAAACTAATCAGCTGCTTCAGGTCCTCTCTCTCCCCTCACGACGCCCGGGCGGGAAGAGAATGGAGCTGCTTCGGGTCCTCTCTCTCCCCTCCCGACAGCCGGGCTCATCAGGCAATGCCTTCTATGGGCATTTTCATGTGAACGCATGCAGACCATCACTGTTGCATCCACATGAAAATGTCTGCGTTCGGCACTGCAGATGCATATGCAGTCCATACGTTGCGGTGCCGAATGCCAATGTGAAACCGCCCTAAGTGCAGAGGGCACAGTACATCATGTATGGAGAAAGAGCTTAATTGCTCAGCTGTATCTTGCTCCGGAACACGGCCCATCTCGTCTGCTGCTTCGTCCTGAAGGGATAAGATTTCTCAGCCAAGAGTCCGTCGGCTGTAATTTTGGAGTAGAATAATCGGTGCAGTAGTGAGCACTCCCAGATTCGGAAGGATAGGAAGCAATTTCATTTTCTAAAAGGGATTTATTACAAACAGTCTTCATATAGTAAAAAACATACTCCAGGGACATAGTTCAGGAACATAATCACATTTCACATTCTTCCTATAAAGGCCCTGGGTTGTCCATGATGCCTAATTTGGATGATCTGAATTAGTCATGCTTTCAAGGATCTCCCGCAATTTGCTTTCTTTCAATTAATATAAAGCAGCATTTCACTGGAGAAATATCACACTTTACTTATATGGGGAATTACAAGGTTTCTGATTTGTGAGGTAATTGGCTAATGCATAAAATGTTTAAGTCTATATTTCTTGAGCCACTTTTGGTTGATGTCTCAGCTATTGTAATTATCACTTGTGTAATTGTATAAATCATGTAAATTAGTAGAGACAGGTTTATTTAAATATTCTGTTAGGACTTAAAGGGAGTGACAGTACTAATAAAGCAAAATAATCAGAATAGATCTATTTGACAGAGCCAGTAATTAGAAGCTTGAATACCTATTAATTCTGAGCGGATGCACTATAGCTTTCTTATTGGTCTTTACTCCAGTGAGAAACATGGTACAGCTATAAACAGCTTTCTGAACAAGAAGTTGGAAGAAAAATGAAAACAAGTGAACTTAAAAGTCAACTTTTAGAGTTATAAAACTCGATATTTATTAGTGTTAGAATATATGGCTCTGCACAAGCTGAATCATTATCTGTGTCTTGGACTCCAGAGTAGTAGAGAATAAATACAGCCATTTGGCAATGTTCTAAATGTTTCAGATATGGAAAGATACAGGACTCCAATACGCTGACTGCCAAACACAAACATCACAGATTATTTGCAGCATGAAATATATATTTCAGTTTTTTGTTACATACTGATTTTCCTTCACAGAATAATTCCATGAAAATGATGAAATGCAGCTAATCCCAAAATAAAACTTCCTAGAGGTGAGTACCCTGCAGCTGATGTCTAATGCATTATTGAACCTTGAAAAATAAAAAGTTAGTTAGGGCCAGAATATTTGGACAGTGACATATGTTTTGGCATTCTAGCTTTTTACCAAAACCTTATTCAAGACACATTTATGTCATCAATATGTGCTTAACGTACACACTCTTAGCTTAAATTTGAGGGTTTCCACATCTTAATTGGGGTAAGGGTTTGGGATTTACAGCTCTTTAATATGCGGATGCCAATTTTTCAACAGATTGAAAGTAATTGGCCAATTTTCTCAAAAGCTCTTTAATGGGCTGCATGGACTAAATGTGCTAATCTATCATCAATTAAGCAGGTGAAAGGTCTAGAGCTGATTCCAGGTGTGGCACTTGCATTAGGAAGCTGTTGCTGTGAACCCACAACTTGAGATAAAAAAAGATCTCAATGGAAGGAAAACAAACCATCATTGGGTTGAAAAAAAGAAAAAATCCATCATGTAGCAGGAGTGTTAGGAATGGCCAAATCAACAATTTGGTACATTTTACAAAAAAGAGCACACTAGTGAGCTTGGGAAAAAAGGCCTAGATGTCCACAGAAGGCAGCAGTGGTGGATGATAGCAGAATCTTGTCTATGGTGAATACAAATCCCTTTTACAACATCAACCCAAGTGAAAAACAATCTCCAGTAATTAGGTGTTACTGGATCAAATACAGAGGGTTCACCATAAAGTGAAAACCATTAATCAGCCTTAAAAATAGACCGGCCGGAATAAACTTTGGAAAAAATATCCAAAGAAGACAGCCCAGGTCTGGAAAAATCATTCTTTGGAGAGATGAAACTAAGATCAACCTGTACCAGAATGATAGGAAGAAGAAAGTATTGAGAAGGCTTGGAATGGCTTGTGATCCAAAGCACACCTCATACGCTGTAAAACATGTTGGAGGCAGTGTGATGGCCGGGCCAATCAAGGCTTTCAATGACCATGGATCACTAGTGCTTATTGAATATGTGTAAGAAGAGAGAAGCAGCTGGATTGAATTCTGACATGGACAAAGCGATACTTTCTGTTCAGTTTAGATTAAATCAAGCAAGGTTGATGGGATGTTGCGTCACGGTTAGGGATGAGCGAGTACTAAAATATTCAGACTCTCTAGAGTTGTAACGAGTAGGTCCCGATACCCAGTACTTGTTACGAATATAGCGAGTCTTATTTAAGTCAATGGGGAAGCAAGTATTACGATTAATTCCTCTGTTGCTGGACCCCATAAAGAGATAAAGAGGTCTGGCAGCAGAGGAAAAACCTGCAATTCCCTAATTCATTGTTTAGAAGCCGGCGGTAAAAAGCCAGCAGCTGTAAATTGAAACTGGATTCTCCTGGATTTCCCCGGTCCGGAGCAATCCGGTACCATAGAGTCCCATGTTACAGGGCACCGGATTGACCCGGCCCAGTTTTGTCTGATTTTTATAACCAAATCAAACCGGATTGCCCCCTTCGGGGACAATCCGGCGCACCGTAACATGGGATTCTATGGTATCAAATTGCCCCGGAGTGGGGCAATCCGGGACAATCCAGTTTTAATTTACAGCTTACAGCTTTTTACATTGGACTCGTTACTGTGCGAGTAACCAATAGGAAACTCGCAGAGTAACGAGTAGCCCGAGTACCCTACTATTCAGCGAGTACCGAATAGTAGCGAGTAGACTTGCTCATCCCTAGCCATGGTATAGAAGGACAATGATCAAAAAAATACTGTGAAAGCAACCAAGGAGCTTTTTTAGGGCAAAGAAGTGGAATATTCTGCAATAGCCAAGTCAGTCACCTATAGGGATGAGCGAACCAGAACTGTAAAGTTCAGAGTTAGTACCAAAGACCTGGTGTCCAGTGCTGAACATCAAATATGGACTTCTTGCACTCAAAATTTCATGAGACATGGCCCTATTCATTATTTCATGTACCCAGATCAGTCGTCCTGGTTCCTTGGCAGAGAAACAGCCCCAAAACATGATGTTGTCACTCCCATGATCCCACAGGAGCCCAAGATCGAGGGAGATGATCAGTAGTCTTGTATGTCTTCCATTTTCTAATTATTGCTCCCACAGTTGATATGTTCACACCAAGTTACAGATTCATTCTTCCCAGTCTGGTGCAGGGCTACAATTTTGTTTCTGGTATCCTACGACAGCTCTTTGGTCTTCACCATAGTGGAGTTTGGAGTGTGACTATTTGAGATTGCAGACAGGTGTATTTTATACTGATAAGTTCAAACAGGTGCCAGTACTACAGGTAATGAGTGAAGGACAGATGTGCCTCTTAAAGAAGTTACAGGTCTGTGAGGGACAGAAATTTTGCTTGTTTGTAGGTGACTAGGGATGAGCGAGTATACTCGCTACTATTCGGAACTCGCCGAATAGTAGCGGTATTCAGGTACGCGCTACTCTCCGAGTATCTTATGATTACTCGGAAGAAAGCAAGTAGTCCATTCACTTTCGCAGTGTATGTATAGATAAACTTCAAAAGTACCCTAAAAGTGAATAAAAGTTGTTAAAAATAATAAAATTACATACTCATCTGTCGGACGCCTGCACCGGGACCGGCAAAGAAGACCCCGGAACTGTCCCGGAAGGCCTGTGATCACCGGACGACAAGGACCTGTGACTTGCAGTGAATCAGATAGCCGGTAGCGATCTGGCCAATCAGATGGCGAGACGTCTAAACCACGTGATCGCTAGCAGCCACCTGATTGGTCAGATTGCAAGGTCCTGGCAGTACACCTAGGACCTTGCAATCTGGCCAATCAGGTGGCTGCTAGAGATCACGTGGTTGTGACGTCTCACCATCTGATTGGCTGGAAGTCACAGGTCCTTGTCGTCCGGTGATCGCAGGTCTTCTGTTACGGCCCCAGGGTCTTCTTTGCCAGCCCCGATACAGGCGTCGGACAGGTGAGTATATCATTTTATTATTTTTAACAACTTTTATTCACTTTTAGGGTACGTTCGCAGTGTATCTAGAGATACACTGTGAAAGTAGTCTGACTCGCTATACTCGCAATGAGTACCGAGTACCGGGACCTACTCGTTGCAAGTATAGCGAGTTCGAATATTACGGTACTCGCTCATCCCTATAGGTGACCAAATACTTATTTTCCACCAAAACTTGAAAAAAATTTCTTTCCAAATCAGACATGTGAGTTTCAGGATTTGTTTTCTCATTTTGTCTCTCATAGTTGAGGTCTACCTATGATGTCAATTACAGGCCTTTCTTATCTTTTAAGTGGGAGAACTTGCACAATTGGTGGCTGACTAAATACTTTTTTTCCCCCAGTGTATTAACAATGTGTGGTTTGTTTGGGATGGGTCGGTAAAACAATTGGAACAACTCATTTCCAAATTGAGCAATAATAAATTAAACATTAAAGTTACTTTCAAATTTGGGAAAGAGTTACATTTTTTATCAAAATATTCATATCTCAGCTAATGGAGAGATGTCCATAAACATTTTCAGGAAACCCACTTCTACAAATTCCCTCTTTCATGTGGAGTCCTTGCATCCAAAATCCACCATCTGAGGGACCCTGATGGGTCAATTTTTAAGAGCCAGGAGAATTAGCTCAGAGGACAAATCTCTAGATTTAGCTTGCAGATTTGAAGAGAAAGGTTACAGCCACAGACTTATTAGATCCAGTCATAATAGGCAAGAGGTGAATCACTTTATGCACTTGGATGCAAAAATAATCCAGATACGAGAGACCAACTACATCTCATCACTAGGTATAACAACCAGTAGCAAGATCCGACAGCCATTGTAAGGAAATTGACACAACTGTTAAGAAAATACTCCCTAATTCACATTCAAATGTAGCAGGACAGAAATCTAGAAATCTTTGGACTTGTTTCTCCAAAGTCACTACAACCCTCCACCTTTTAAGGGAATATAATGCAACGTCAACCATCATGGGATTTTACCCTTGTATCCTCTGCAAACCATGCTGCCATTTTGACAAAGCCAATATATTCAACAAATTTGATGGATCAAGATTATTTTAATTTTAATTTATAAAAAGGAGTTATTTACTACTTGGAATGTCCTTGTGGGAAGGTATACATAGGACTTACCAATTGGGAGTTGAAGTTATGAGTCAGGGAACATATTAGGGACATCAAAAATGCTAGAACGATATTACTTTACTCATAACAATACCAAGACATTTTAAACAACACCATGGTTGTGTTTCCAAAAATCTTAGGATAATGTTGTAAGGATTCCAGCTTTTCTGTTTAACCTTCTGTGATTCCTTGCCCTTATTCATGATGGTGTCTGTGCCTCATAATGATCATGTGATTCCTGCCTGTCCTGCCTATTTAAGTTCTAGTTCAACATTCAGGTCCTGCCTAAGTATTTTGGGCCTAAAACTGGCTTCTTAAGTGCTACTCCTTTAGGCTTGCGACAGTTCCAGCTTCCTCAGCTCTGCTCTTTCTCCACCTGCTTGTAATAATCTGCTCTGCTGGGCTTTGCTAGTACTCCAGGTTTCCTCCAGCAAATAGCCTTGCTATGTGAAGGACTGCACCAGTTTTCCTGTTGCCCACATTCAGCTTTGCTCAATGTAAGCTGCTGCTGTTGCATTTCTGTTTTGTCTAGTGACTTACAGTGCAGTGCGGCTCTCGGGACTTTCTGGACTTGTGTGTTTAACCGCACTGCACTGTGCTATTTCTGGACTGTTTCTTGGCAAAAAGACTATTTAAGATATCGGCCGCGCTGCTGTGTGAACTGTGCCTTGCAAGACTTTCTGAACTTTCTCCACATCGCTGTTTGCTTTAACCATTACCTGCACTTCATCCTTATTTTACTGCATGTGTGTAAATATATGTAATACAAAAGGGTAGAAAACACTGGGCACTTAACGTCACAAGTTAGGGTAGGCTGTCACTCCTGTGACACATCTGCAGCTGTACCTGGTGATGCTGGCTCTCACTAGCGGAATCCACAAATCAAACAAAAGAAAAAAAGTCCGCACTCACCGGTAGTGGATCTTGAAGATTTATTTCATGTTCAACCTAAAAGTCATGAACAAAACAGCAAGGGAGGGGGTGCAGGGGCGGCGGACGACGGCTCGCCGTTTCGCGGTCGTGTACCGCTTCCACGGGTCCTACTACCGGTGAGTGCGGACATTTTTTTCTTTTGTTTGATTTGTAAATATATGTAAATACAGACTTGAACTCAAAACCTTGCCTCTACCTCCACACCACCAGATTCCATAGGTGTCCACCAAAAATGTTACAAAACGGTATCAATCAGGTAGTGTTGGACCTTAGTAGTAGAGATGAGCCACCACCCCGGTGTTCGAATTCGATTCGATTCGTCGAATCGACGGGGTGTTCGACGAATGTTCGTCGAATGCTCGACGAACACCGTCGAACACCCCGAAAAAACGAACAAACCGGGCCTGTGGGGCATTTTCACTTCCACAATGCATATACATACATTGTGGAAGTGAAAAAAAGTGAAAGAAAGTGTTAAAAATAAAAAAATAATCAATGCTCACCTGTCCGCGGTCCACCGAAGCCTCCGGCAAGGTCCTGCAGCTTCTAGGACCTGTGGTGACGTCATGTTCTCGCGCGAACTCCGGTCACATGACCGGAGTTCCGCGAGAACATGACGTCACCACAGGTCCTGGAAGCACAGGACCTTGTCGGAAAGCTTAAAATAGATATTTTTATGTTTCGGACCCTTTCTTTAAGTAACTTTTACTTAAAGAAAGGGTCCGAATCATAAAATTATCTATTTTAAGCTTTCCAGCAAGGTCCTGTGCTTCCAGGACCTGTGGTGACGTCATGTTCTCGCGGAACTCCGGTCATGTGACCGGAGTTCGCGCGAGAACATGACGTCACCACAGGTCTTAGAAGCCACAGGACCTTGCTGCAGGCTTTGGTGGACCGCGGACAGGTGAGCATAGATTATTTTTTTATTTTTAACACTTTCTTTCTTTTAGGGAATGTTTATTTTGGCTCAAAATGCGGCAGTTGCGGTTTTCTGACCGAACCTGCCGCATTTCCGAACCAAAATCGAACATGTTCGAATTTCGCCGAATTAGAACCAAATTGTTCGAATTCGGCGAATGACTCGAATAGCGCCAAAATCGACTCGAATTTGAGATTGGCGACCTATTCGAGTCGAACATCGCTCATCTCTACTTAGTAGATGTGACTTAGGAAAAATCCTTTTCCTAATAGAAAGCAAATTAATTTATAGATTCAGCCTTTTAACCTTGCCGATATTAAACGAAAATGTTGTATTTATTGTAATAGTAATTATTTGAGGCTTTCTTTGGGTGGGTGGGGTTAAGTTGCTGTTTTAGTTACTTGTTTTTTTCAATTAATATTTTATTTTTTTCTGCTTTTAATAATTGTTTTATGTTGTTTTTCTAGAGCCCTACCTTAACTTTTTATTTATGTGGCATTCCCTTTGTATTTCCCATTGTAATTAAGAGGATCTTGGGCTTCCTGTGACATATATATGATTCTTTTTCGTGATAAAATAGGAAAAGGTTTTCATATTCCTCTGTCAATGGATGATGGCCTACAATGGAGTGAAGACTAGTAATAATTGTAAATTATGGATGCTCCTAACTGTAATATGGGATTATATATCCAAATTCATTTACTTTGGAATGCCAGGTCCTTAGTATTTATGAAGTGAAGTAGTAGTCTTGCATTTTTCTTTTTAGGGACCAAGCTTTATATCATTGCTCCATTTTTGGTCCACCCATATTATTATTATTATTATTATTATTATTATTATTATTATTATTACAAATGGATTCATTTATCTTATTTTATTATTTCATATTCAACTTATACCTGGTTTGTTTTATTGTTCGCACTTGCCCCTTAATTTCCATCAATCTCCATATTTGACATATGGTCATGTTTTAGTTATGGATATTAATCAGCATTGAGCACCTTGCACTTTAATATTGTATGATTTCAGACAGCACACTAGGCATTTAGTCTCATTAGCACTTTAGACTCTTATATTTAGTTTAGTTCGCTATTTTGCATGTCTTACATGCTTTCCCTCATACTTACCTTGTATCCGCTATCACCTTTTATGGTACTTTTTTATGTAATTATGTATAATTTTGCCTCATATATGCATCCTTTTGTACAGTTAGTTAATATTTACACATAAGTACTTAGTTACCAATTATATTTATATATTTTTTTTCCATACTTTATTCTTCACATATTTCAATCATAGTGCATTGAGATATGTTTGCCGTTCACACTGCATTTTTGTTCTATTTCAATCTGTGAATGCCGCTCTTGGTTGTGTCTGTCTGATCTGCATAATAATGTGACCGGAAGCATTTCAACATGCACAAAAAGGAAGTCCCTAGTGGTGGGAAATATCAGATGTGCATTGCGGCATGTAACCCACTTGCAGCAGTAACGTCAGTACATGTCACCTCTCCATTGGCAGATGAGTTATATATCAGGGCAGTGGTCACTCCTGATATGCTCACAAGAAGTTAGGTAAAACATATGTAGTGGCGTAGGGACACTGTCCCCGAGAATCCTTTTGCAGTAATACTATAAGATAACATTACCTAATGATATTGTTTTACTTATTATGGCTGGCTTCACACTACAGTTTTTTCACTGATCAGTGTCCATCCAGTTTGTGTGCCAAAACCTGGAGAGGAACCAGGAGCGGAACTTGCAGAGAAAAACTATAATTGAAAGATTGACATCTGTTCTGAGTTTTGGAGACACTCCTGGTTTTGGCACACAAACTCGATGGACACTGATCAGTGAAAAAACTGCAGTGTGAAGCCAGTCTATTACTGCACTTGAGTGTTTTAGAATCCCCTGGTGACCTAGTGAGCTTATCATTGAAGGTGACAAAGTATCCAGCCAGCACGAAGACACCCCCTTTCTCTTATCTCCATTTCTATTAAATCTATAATTGAAGATGGGGATATTTGTCATTTACTTTGTACATTTAAGCCCCTTAGTCACCTTATATTATGGGGTAGTTTTGCCCTGACACTCACATTACTTTTGGTTCTCCAGGACAGTTATACAAGAGGAATCCCTGTTGTTTTATTATAGAAATATTTATTTTTGATAAAGATATATCTTTTAAGCTTAACCTTTTTGCATGACTCTTTTCTTGCTCTGGAAACATATACACAGCCTTGGGTTGTGATGTACTACATTAAGTGGTGTCATTCACTCATTTAAATAATCAATAATTACATTTTTACCACTATAATGTTGTTTCAGCACTAAATAGCCTATTTTCACAAAAACACAATAGGTAAAAAAAGGCCTTTTAAATGTGTTGCACAATTTGTCCTGAATGTGGAAATACCCCACATGTGACTGTACAGTACTGTTTAGCCACACAGCAGGGATTATATATAAGGAGCACCATTTGACTTTTGTTGCAAAGATTTTTCTAGAACAGTTTGCAGACTTCATTTGCAAAGGTCATAAGTGCCAGAACATCAGAAACCCACTTAAGTGACTTTATTTGGAAATTATACCCAACTGGAAATTCATCTATGGGTATAGTGATGATTTTGACTCTGGAAAAAAAAACATGGAGTCAAATACAGTGAATGTTGCAAAATGAAAAATTGCAAATAAGACCTTGTGGTGCCTAATACACTGTATTGTCCATTTTTGTGTTCCCAGATAAGTTAAAGGAGATTTCCTCACTACAATAATGTCAATGATGCGGATAGTAATTGTAATTTAGACAAATTGTGGTGCTTGGAAGGGAGGGGGCATTTGCATGTGGGAGTGCAGTATTTGCTAGATTTATTTTTTGGGAGGAGCCAAACTCCTTTTTCCTGAGACTAATATGGAAGCTCCCTATTATTCCGATAACAGATGATGGATCCAAGTAAAGACTTGTTTTTTGTGTGATCAGTTGAATGCTATAAGTAGCAGTTTGGGGAACAGACCATTTTGGATAATTTCTAGTGATGAGCGATTGTAATCGTTACTATTTGCTACTCGCATGGATTGTATGGTATTAGTGATACTTGTTACTCGGCGAGTATCGCTGGTGCTTGTGAGTGATGTGTTGATCTTGAGAAATCTGACACAAAGTGCCAGCTCCCTTCAATACATAATGGGAGCTTGAACCTCAGTGAGAGCTGATTTAATGTTAGGGTCTCTCTAGGGGGCACAGCAAGGTGAAAACACAAAAAAGCCCATCTTTCCTCCCTGTCCCGGAAAGACTCGTTTTATGACCGGATGTGTGTGGACGGAGCCAATTACTATTTTACTAACATTAGACTCGCTATTTGGACGAGTATAGGAGTATTAAAAACTACTCCTTACGAGTATAGCAATTACAAATGTTTTGCTACTCGCTCATCCCTAATCAGTTCACATTTATCCTGTGATCTATACTGAGCACTTACATTAGTATTTTCATCTACATCTCCAAAATACATCAATCAGATAAAACCTCTGGAAGATCCATGTGAGCTGAGCCTTACTGCGATCTTTGGGATGCAGAATGAATAAATCAACAGCAGTTTAAGAATTTGCTTCATTTACTTGTTTTATACACAATTAGTAATGTGGTATAAGTGATTAAGTGGCTTTCCTCCTTAGATCAGTACAATTACAGCAAAAGCAGATTTATACAATTTTGCTACTGTCACACTAAAAACACTTTTTTTCTTTTAATAAAGCATCACCATATTGTGAAGGCTATATATATATATATATATATATATATATATATATATATACTTATTTTTTTGCCATCACGTGAGGGCTTCTTCTCTACAGGGTGAGTTAGAAGTTTTCGTTGGTACCATTTTGGAGCACAGAATATTTATTGATTGTTTTCTAGTCTGCTTTATATGAGGTAGACTCAAGAAGAAACAGCAATTCAAGAATTGACGTTTTATTTTTTTTACTTTGTTCACCGAGTCAAAAAAGTGATAAGACAGCTTTATTCTTCGTATACAGTGATACCATATTAATAGTTTCTAATTTTAAGTTTTGCCGCTTTTACGCAAAAAAACCCAATTATATATATATATATATATATATATATAAAGGTTTTGCATGGTCTTATTCTGACAGCTATAGCTTTTTTAGTTGACAGAGCTGTGTGGGGGGCCTTGATTTTTGTGCGACAAGAAGACAAGTCAGAGATACTTTTTCTACTTTCATTTGGCTTTCTGATCGTGTTTTATGCCAGTTTTTGTTTTCTGTAGGATGAAAAGACAGAGTTTTTAAATATTCTTTTACGGTGGGCACTGTAGGGGTTCAATGCTGTGTCATTTTTATATATTAAGTCATTCCAGGTGCGGTGATACTGAATATGTGTACTTTTTTGTTTATTTTTGTTTTTAAATACATATATGAATTTATTGACATAATGGTTTTTCAATATTTTTCCTTCTTCATGTTGGATTTTTCTACAGTTATTTTTACTCATTTACTTAGTCCCACTATGGGACATTAACTTTTATTACTCTGATCACTTTTGTATTGCATTGCATTGCAATGCATTACACCTGTCAATGGTACACATCTTTTAAGCCCATGCTCTTGGCCTAATCTAACAAGCCACCATAGGTCGCATACCTGAAGTTCATTATTTGACCTTTGGTGTTTATTGTATTGGTCGACAGCCGAAGATTACGTTGTAGCAATGCCAATTGGATAGGACATCATCCTCCTTCTCTCAGCCTTCTAAATGTTTCTATTGCTATTAATTAAATCGTTCAGGAGATTAAACAGCTAGCATTATTGCTGGCTATTACTTAAGCCAAGTTACCAGCAGTGATCATGAGGGCACTGGAGCTGTACCAGAACCTCTATTTGCGGGAAGCACCTACAAGATATGAATGTCACATGTTGGAAGGTGAGAAAAGGGAACCCGGCATCATGCCAAAAGAATGCTATTAGCTTGCAAGTGTCATGAATATATGAATATTGCTCACGATTTTTTAAGATGCTGGAAGAGTCAGCCAACAATAGCTTACTCATCTCTCCGCCCTTTTGGTTTGTGAGTAAGTTACATAGATCCAATTCATGCAACCCCCACTCTCTCTCCCTCTCTTCCCCCCTCCCCTATCCAACATTTACGACCCCCCATAAATACCTGAGACAGAACTAGAGCTTCTAGCTGTCCCCGCCAAAAAAGTTCTTTGTTTGAGAGATAGTTTTGTGAATGTCAGATTTAAGGAGACCTGTTCATGCCACATACACATAATTCATATTTTCAGATTGTTCACCGGTTTGCGCATTTAATGATATGTTTTGTACAGTTAAGCAATGCTCAGGAACCTGGCAAATGATTTCTGCCATTCTGAACATCATAGGTAGGTCATATTTGGTATCAATATTCTCAGAATTACATGAAGGTGAATATGAGTCATATATGATTGTTGTGAGCCCACCCCATCCCAGATATGAAGAATGAAGATTTATTAAGCATGGTGAAAGGGGAGGTCTCAGTGGACAAGCCCACAGGAGTGGTCACTCTATGAGGTGGGGGCCACAGATTCCCTGTCTTTAATAAAACTGGAGAAGCCCTGTTTGCGTTGATTCCATTCAGGGGCACGGACATAGCAAGACTACTAGCTGTGTGGTGGAATCCTACCTTTCTGGGGAGCTGCCCCCCCCCACGGAACTACGTGTACCTATGCGTGACTAGGTCTGGCAAGTTCTTTTTTATTCCTTTTATTTTTATAACTGTTTTAAGCATACATGTATATTGTCTCTTACCTTGAAGATCGGTGGTGGCAGCTTAAGTTTGGTATTTATGTGATATTGTGGGCCTGAGGGTGACTGGATCGAGGTATATATACGTTCCTAGCAGGAACTGGTGGTATATATACATCCTGTCACATCACATGCTGCAATAGACAACATAAATTAGGGCAGCTGGGCTCCTTTCTTATCCTCTGGCAATACCGGATTTGGCCAGCAGGCTAAGGGGGCGCAGAGAGCTGCAGGTCCTGACTAAGTCATCGTGACAGCGAGTATGAGGTTGATCTGCAGGTTAATATTGCTCTAAAATTGCCCAGCAGCCCCACTGAAAGCTAAGGATTGGGTCACACTTGATTGTGCTTTTTAAGGTTATTTTTGGCAGCCTGCGTTTTTGGGCTGCGCTTTTGCTGTTAGGTCTGGAGCAGCCTTAAAAAATGCAAGCAAAAACGCATGTGAAAATGCATGGTACCATTTAGTGCCATGCGTTTTCGCATGCCTTTCCCATAGGGTCCCATGTTACAAAAACGCATGCGATTTTTACTACGCACCAAAAAATGCAGCATGATGCATTTTTCGGTGCTGAGCCAAAAAACACATCCAACAAATGCATGGCACTTAGGCCATGCGTTTTTGCACTGGAATTAAAGTTACCACAAGCAGTATAACCCACTTCATTTTCCACAATATTTTGGAAAATAAATATCAGTGGGGTATAAATGGATTGTCATAAAAACCCATCGCAAAAAATGACTAGGAAAAAAGAGAAGGAAAAGCGACTAAAGGGTGAGATGCAATGTATATAGTATACTTTATTAAGGACGTGCAAAATCACTGCACTGAAGCCTATGGATGCGTTTTTTTCATGCGTTTTTCACAAAAGACAAGTGTAAAAAACGCAACCAGTGTGACCCTAGCCTTACAGGAGAAAATTAACTTTATTCCTCCCGGCAGCCTTGAACTGTAATTCATACAGGAGCAGCCAGCACAGTTTCTGTCACTGCTCAGGGTACAGTGAGCTGTGGTTTTAACCTCTCCCTGGTACTGATTAACAGCCGGCTTTTCATTGCATCAGTACAGAGTTGGTTGTGAGTCAGTGCCAGGATGCACTTATAGCTGCTCTTCACTATGCATTGAGTGGTGATTGAAACTTCTCTGGTCTCACCTATATGACTGAAAGTCTGAGGCTGCCGGGAAGAATAAAGGTAATTTCCTCCAGGTAGCCAGGCTTTTAGTGTCATGAATGAGCAGTTTTGGATTACTATTAATCCCTTCACAACATATGATGTATATTTATGTCAAGTCATGTCCCTGCCTTTCATATGTCATGCGAGACCATATCTTTCCCCACACATGACAGCTGTTTTAATCAGCTGATATGCGCCTCTAAAGCAGTTAAATCCAATCAGAGATCAACAGCGGGATTTAGCACACACTGGGAGAGGGTACATCTTTTGTTGCTCCCATTGGCGTGCCTGTGACGAAGGGCTGTGATGACAGCTAGGGGTCAGCTGATGACCCCTATGTCTGTCATCACAATCCTCCTGTGTACAACTAATGCAAGCTGATGCATTGCTCTGTATCACACAAGTGAGTAAACAATTGCACTTTCAAGTTCCCAAAGGAGAATATTAAACACTATTCAAAAAGTACAGAAAAAGGTTTTAAAAATATGAAAAATTAAAAAAGAAAAAATCTCTCTCTTTCTATCTCTCTCTCTTTCTCTCTCTCCGTTTGCCTGTGTTTTCACATGCGGCCACAGATGCAGAGGTACCCATTTTGATTCTGATCCTGATCAGGACGCAATGCGAGTATGAAACTAGCCATACACTTTTTTTGACTGCCACAAAATTGTAGTGAACATCTACATATGGAAGTGCACAAACAAATAGCAAAATATATAATTTTTATTAATATTCAAAAATACAAATAGTGGACACAAAATAAGGAGATATAGACAAGTGAATTAAAAACAGGAACAGTAGAGTACTGGTGAAAAATACATCACTGCCCACATAGCTCATAGATATATAATAAATTAACTCAAAAATTGTCAGTTGGTGTAAAAGCAGAGTGCAAAAAAAAAGATATTCAGGCAGCGTCTCCTGTGCGCAGAGGAAAAGTGGCCGCCCAGCAGCTCTGTGTGCAGCTGCTACTAAGGTAAATACAGGGCTTCTATGGGCCCAGGTTTCCAGGCAGCACTTCACGTTAACGCTGCCCGCTTTCAGAACTGGCTGGAAACATGGGTCCATAACCCAGTGTGACCCTAGCCTCTGACTTGTTTTCTAAGATTTGAAATTTAAAAAGACAAATGCACAGGTGATGTGAACCATTTAGTTGTATAGAACGTTTCACATGGTTTCATGTCTTTTTACATAAATTGAAAGGGCATTTGGGTGCATCGTACCTTTTAACAGACCCCAGTTTGAATTTTGACACTTCTTATGTGAACTGATGTTGATTGCTCTCAGTGTGAGAAACAAGATACAAATCTTGTGGTTGTGATACCTTTTAATGGCTAACAAAAATAAAATAAATGATGTTATAAGGTGAGCATTCGAGACGACTCAGGTCTCTTCATCAGGCATGGTGTGACAAGATATTGAATGAAACTCAAAATATATGCATGCACAACTAAAATGATTGGACATTTGACTAAATAAACATTACAAGGACTGGACATTTGGCAAAATAAACAAAGCAGCCTTAGAGAGGATCTTCAATCAGGCAGGCCGAGTGATCATAAAGTCTTTAGGACACTAAATTATAAGAAAACTTGGTGTCTAAGATTTCAGGGAGGAAGGAGAATTGAACTCCAGTGCCACCTATTGGAAGTAGCATTTCTAATAGTCAAAAACATCCTTTAATGAAGCTTAGTTTATGACTTTGGATTTAAACCAGATTAGAATCTCAATTTGCAGACACAATATTTCAGGGTATTGCCCCTTATCAGCGCAAAGTATGAGATCTGATCAGGCTGTCATATGACTTTGTATCGACAAAGGGCAATAGCCCAAAACACTTGTTTCTGTAAATTGAGATTCTAATTTGGTGTAAATCCTAAATCATATGATATGACTCGATAAAGGTTCATTTTTTACTTCTAGGATTGCTACTTCCAATAGGTGGTGCTAGAGTTCAAGTCTCCTTCCTTTCTGAAGAGACAATTTGCTATCTGGTTGGTTCATTCACCAACTTCCCCCTGTCTAATGCTCCTTTCCTTACATCATTCTGCATTATTTGACATGTACCTAAAAAAATTCTTACATGTGCCACTTACAGCACGTGTTGCAGTGTTTTTCCTCCCATGTTCCATATTCACACATACTACTGATTTATTAACCACTTCCCAACATTTGACATACTGGGTACATTATATGTTGGGTGCCCGCCTTTGATATAAGCTCGGGCGTTGAGATCAAATTGTACCCGCCACATCTCAGTTGATCTCATCAGCTGAGATGTGGGGCTAACAGCGTCGATTGGCTCCGCAATCTGATTAGCGGTGTTAACCCTTTGAATCCAGCTGTCATTCATTGACAGTGGGATTCAAAGCACAGGAACGGGGATCATGCCATTCCCTGCCGTGATCGGAGATCCTGCCATAAGATTGCGGGATCTCCATGTGTCACCTGATAGTCTGGGGTCCAATGGTGACTTCAGAACTTATCAGGGTTCACTTCCTGTTGATGGTTGGCAAGCGCTGCCAACCACAGAAAGTGGTTGTGACGAAATGGACCCTTTAATATATAATGTAGGAGGATTTCTTATTCATCCAGACATATCATATTGTATATAGGTTTGTAAACTTGTAATGGTCAAAGAGAATTTCTTACAGTATTGTCATAGATTTTATGTGGTTAAAGTTTAGCTTGGTAATGTAATTATCTAACCTGTTTGTCATTGAAGGCCAGAGAACTTAATTATGCTAATCGTCCATTGTCTATTACCCTGTGAATGTGGATTGAGGCTCCAGCCACTATTGTGTTATTGTCATGGTTTGCAGACTGATTGTCTCAGACTAACATTCCATTGTAAGGTGCTATATCAATCAGCATTTGGATTGCAATAGTACCTAAAATATGTTAAACGAGGATTGGAGTTCAGCGAATGAAAAGACTGTGTTATTGCACCAATCATGACGTCCCCAATATCCTACAATGAGGGCTGAGGGTATATAAGGAGGACTGTTCACTTTGACCAGCAGTTTTTAGGAGATTGGAGTTAGATTCTGTCTAGTGGCCTCAGTCTAGGGGTTTCGGTCCCGGCTAGAGGTCACTGGATTGGATACAGGCAGCTAATCGAGGGTCTTCGGATCCGGTTAGCGAGCCATAACCCCAGTCCTAGGCATTTCGGTGCCGACCAAGGGGATCAGAACACGGACTAAGGAACCACAAGGACTTCAGTATCGGATTATCGGATTCGGACGTGATAAAGACTGGATAAGGACAAGGAAGCAACCCAGGTTGGGATGATACAGTCACCTGGCTACAGACTTTGCCGTGCTGCACTTTAAACCCTGGTGAGCCAGCGGAAGGGTGAGACTCTGTTGCCTGTTGTTACATTTATGTGTTGTGCTTGGTTATGCGTTATATGCTGTTAACTGTTTGGGGATCCAATAAAGCCTTGATATTGTGATTCCCTGACCCTGTGTTGTCTGAGTAGTGTTCCGCCCACGGTTAAGGAGCTCGGGCGTTCAGCTGGGGATGAGCCCTGGTCCACGCTGTCTTTGTAAAGGCGGCTGGGCCCGCGGACGAGAGCGCCCCCTGACCCCCGGGTCTCCACAATTGGTGGCAGCGGTGGGATACTACTCAGCCTGGTTTATCCAGGGGAGCTGCAGGGGACTGGTGTTCGTGGACACCGTCCAAGGGCTCAACAACCAGGGAGGCATATAAGCATACCCAGCAGGCCATAGGTGAGGCATTCAGGTTTCGGACGTTGCCATGTCCAACCCCACCAGCTCAGCCATGGGACAAGGGCCGGAGAGGAGATACGGCAGCAGCAGTAAATGGATGCTACAGGATCTGTGCCAGAGGAGAAATATTGAATACAGGAACGCTGACACTCGGTCGGCTTTGATTCAGAAATTGGTCCATTGGGACACCCAGAATGATGGTGAGGATGATGAGGACCCCGCCGACGTGGTACCAGAGGATGTAAGTTGTGCACCACATCATGGATCCAGTGAATATCGTGAAATCAGGTCCACAGCAGTCCAAATCAAGGAGGGGTTGGCCGCATTGGGGCCAAAAGCCTCAAGAGAAGAGAGGGCTTGGGTTCTGGGAAATATTTTAGGAATTCCAGCTCACCAACTGCTACCCCCAGCCGCTCGGGTAGGATTATTCCGCTACCCATTCAAAGCCCCATCAGGACAAAGGTATGCAGACAGGATACGTGACTTGCCCAATCCACAGCGCTGTTATACGTGTGGACGTCTTGGACATATGGACAAAGACTGTCGCCAACACCGGGGCCCCATGCCTGGAGCTCATCGGCCAGCACAGCCAGTCCAGGTCAGTGACGTCCAAGCCCCGGGGCAACAAGAAACTGATTCTGTCCACATCCTGGTAAGCCCAGCTATTGTTTCTCCAGACCCTGCACCCTGTTCCCAATTAACCATCTCCCTGGCTGAGGGTCAGTGCTCAGACATCCCTTCGGAAGGTGTGCAGCTAGCCGAGGCGAACGACCAGGGAGAGGACAAGTTGGATCTTACAGACAGTGACCCTACACCTGTTATTTTGGAGCCTGAGCAGGGAGAGGACAAGTTGGAGTTTACGGACAACGTCCCTATCCCTGTTGCTTTGGGAACTGACCAGGAAGAGGTCGATGTGGAGCTTATAGACTGTGACCCTACACCTGCTATTGTGGAAACTTACCTGGAAGAAGTAAATGTGGATCTTAAAGACAGCATCCCCACCCCTGTTAGTTTGGAGCCTGAGCAGGGAGAGGACAATTTGGAGTTTATGGACAATGTCCCTATCCCTGTTGCTTTGGAGACTGACCAGGAAGAGATTGATGTGGGATTTGTGAGCAGCTTCCCCACACCTGTTGTTTCAGGGGCTAACCAGGAGGAGGTTGAAGTGGGGTGCATGGATGGCCCCCCCACATCTATTGTTTTGCAAGCTGACCCAGGACAAGGACTATCCAGCCAGTGTGTCACAGCCATCACCATCATCCAGGAAGCCAAGCAGCACCCTGATGTGGATCTTGTTACCACACCTTCTGAGGATAATTCATGTTCCCAGCCCCCATCATTCTCCTCGGAGCCATCAACAGTGAGTAAAGACACACAGAATGTTGTCATGGATTGGGGGGGAATTGATGGCCAGACGTTTATGGGAGCCCAACTCCTGAATCCCATTTTACTGCTTGCCCACAATATGTCTGCCCATCCTGGGGGAGGTAATCTGGGGGAGGTGTATAGATGGAAGCCTCGATTGCTGTCTTCTCCATTAAAAAAAGACAATGCCGCCAAGAGGAGAAGGATAACCAGAGACTGATCACATCTGACTGCTCTGTCTGGCTAAATAAGAAGGGGGAGGTATGTGACGAAATGGACCCTTTAATATATAATGTAGGAGGATTTCTTATTCATCCAGACATATCATATTGTATATAGGTTTGTAAACTTGTAATGGTCAAAGAGAATTTCTTACAGTATTGTCATAGATTTCTGTGGTTAAAGTTTAGCTTGGTAATGTAATTATCTAACCTGTTTGTCATTGAAGGCCAGAGAACTTAATTATGCTAATCGTCCATTGTCTATTACCCTGTGAATGTGGATTGAGGCTCCAGCCACTATTGTGTTATTGTCATGGTTTGCAGACTGATTGTCTCAGACTAACATTCCATTGTAAGGTGCTATATCAATCAGCATTTGGATTGCAATAGTACCTAAAATATGTTAAACGAGGATTGGAGTTCAGCGAATGAAAAGACTGTGTTATTGCACCAATCATGACGTCCCCAATATCCTACAATGAGGGCTGAGGGTATATAAGGAGGACTGTTCACTTTGACCAGCAGTTTTTAGGAGATTGGAGTTAGATTCTGTCTAGTGGCCTCAGTCTAGGGGTTTCGGTCCCGGCTAGAGGTCACTGGATTGGATACAGGCAGCTAATCGAGGGTCTTCGGATCCGGTTAGCAAGCCATAACCCCAGGCCTAGGCATTTCGGTGCCGACCAAGGGGATCAGAACACGGACTAAGGAACCACAAGGACTTCAGTATCGGATTATCGGATTCGGACGTGATAAAGACTGGATAAGGACAAGGAAGCAACCCAGGTTGGGATGATACAGTCACCTGGCTACAGACTTTGCCGTGCTGCATTTTAAACCCTGGTGAGCCAGCGGAAGGGTGAGACTCTGTTGCCTGTTGTTACATTTATGTGTTGTGCTTGGTTATGCGTTATATGCTGTTAACTGTTTGGGGATCCAATAAAGCCTTGATATTGTGATTCCCTGACCCTGTGTTGTCTGAGTAGTGTTCCGCCCACGGTTAAGGAGCTCGGGCGTTCAGCTGGGGATGAGCCCTGGTCCACGCTGTCTTTGTAAAGGCGGCTGGGCCCGCGGACGAGAGCGCCCCTGACCCCCGGGTCTCCACAGTGGTCATTTGTTCTATGTCCCAATGTGCTTCAACTCACCAGGACATAGATCAAGCGATCAGACAGTACAGCACTGTGGCACCTTATGGGCAGTGTAAAATAAAGTAAAAAATAAAAAATTAAGCTTTTAAAGATATGAAAAAACCCCCACAAAAGTTTAAATCACCCACCCTTTTCCCCCATTCAAAATAAAAGTAGTAAAAAACCCCCACATATTTGGTATTGCCATGTTCAAAAATGCCCGATCTATCTATTATATAAAAGCCGAAGGCCACTTCCGGAGAACCCGAAGAGTTACTTCCTTGACGGCCTCCGACCATGCTGCTGACGTCACAGTGCAGTGTAGCCGCGCGGAACTTTCCGTGCAGCTACAGGCACCGGCGTTTCAACGTTCCGCTCGCCCCTCACTACTCTCATCAAACACACACACACACAGCCTCTCACTACAGTCCTCCCAAACACACACACCATCCCAACCACATCACACATACACACTCACACACCCACACAAACACACACCCACACACACACACACACACTCCAGTATACTTACCCCGCCGCCATCCCGCTGCACCGCTCCCGCCATGGCTCCGCCCACATCGCGGGGGCTCCCGCCATGGCTCTGCCCACATCGCGGGGATCCCGCCATGGCTCCGCCCACCCCGCGGGACTCCCGCCTTGGCTCCGCCCACCTCGCAAAACTCCCGCCTTGGCTCCGCCCACCTCTCTATACTCCCGCCTTGGCTCCGCCCACCTCGCGGGGCTCCCGCCTTGGCTCCGCCCACCTCGCGGGGCTCCCGCCTTGGCTCCGCCCACCTAGCCTGCGCTGACCACAGACCTGCCGTCCTCTGCTGACCACAGAGCCTCCTTCCTGCGCTGACCACTCGACCACAGAGCCTCCTTTCTTCGCTGACCACAGACCCACCGTCCACTGCTGACCACAGACCCGCCGTCCTCTGCTGACCACAGAGCCGCCGTCTTCTGCTGACCACAGAGCCGCCGTCCTCTGCTGACCACAGACCTGCCGTCCTCTGCTGACCACAGACCCGCCGTCCTTTCCTGACCACAGACCCGCCGTCCTCTGCTGACCACAGACCCGCAGTCCTCTGCTGACCACAGACCCGTCATCCTCTGCTGACCACAGAGCCCCCGGCCTCTGCTGACCACAGAGCCCCCGTCCTCTGCTGACCACAGAGCCCCCGTCCTCTGCTGACCACAGAGCCCCCGTCCTCTGCTGACCACAGAGCCCCCGTCCTCTGCTGACCACAGACCCCCGTCCTCTGCTGACCACAGACCCCCATCCTCTGCTGACCACAGAGCCCCCGTCCTCTGCTGACCACAGAGCCCCCGTCCTCTGCTGACCACAGAGCCGCCATCCTCTGCTGACCACAGAGCCGCCGTCCTCTGCTGACCACAGAGCCGCCGTCCTCTGCTGACCACAGAGCCGCCGTCCTCTGCTGACCACAGAGCCGCCGTCCCCTGCTGACCACAGAGCCGCCGTCCTCTGCTGACCACAGAGCCGCCGTTCTGCGCTGACCACTCTGCCTCCTTCCTGCGCTGACCACAGAGCCGCCGTCCTCTGCTGACCACACAGCCGCCGTCCTCTGCTGACCACAGAGCCGCCGTCCTCTGCTGACCACAGAGACGCCGTCCTCTGCTGACCACAGAGCCGCCGTCCTCTGCTGACCACAGACCCGCCGTCCTCTGCTGACCACAGACCCGCCGTCCTCTGCTGACCACAGACCCGCCGTCCTCTGCTGACCACAGACCCGCCATCCTTTGCTGACCACAGACCCGCGTCTCCTGCTGCTGACTACAGACCCGCCGTCCTCTGCTGACCACAGACCAGTCGTCCTCTGCTGACCACAGAGCCCCCGTCCTCTACTGACCACAGAGCCCCCGTCCTCTGCTGACCACAGAGCCCCCGTCCTCTGCTGACCACAGAGCCCCCGTCCTCTGCTGACCACAGAGCCCCCGTCCTCTGCTGACCACAGACCCCCCGTCCTCTGCTGACCACAGAGCCCCCGTCCTCTGCTGACCACAGAGCCCCCGTCCTCTGCTGACCACAGACCCGCCGTCCTCTGCTGACCACAGAGCCGCTGTCCTCTGCTGACCACAGAGCCGCCGTCCTCTGCTGACCACAGAGCCGCCGTCCTCTGCTGACCACAGAGCCGCCGTCCTCTGCTGACCACAGAGCCGCCGTCCTGCGCTGACCACTCTGCCTCCTTCCTGCGCTGACCACAGAGCCGCCGTCCTCTGCTGACACACAGCCGCCGTCCTCTGCTGACCACAGAGCCGCCGTCCTCTGCTGACCACAGAGCCGCCGTCCTCTGCTGACCACAGAGCCGCCATCCTCTGCTGACCACAGACCCGCCGTCCTCTGCTGACCACAGACCCGTCGTCCTCTGCTGACCACAGACCCGCCGTCCTCTGCTGACCACAGACCCGCCGTCCTCTGCTGACCACAGACCCGCCGTCCTCTGCTGACCACAGAGCCGCCGTCCCCTGCTGACCACAGAGCCGCCGTCCCCTGCTGACCACAGAGCCGCCGTCCTCTGCTGACCACAGAGCCGCCGTTCTGCGCTGACCACTCTGCCTCTTTCCTGCGCTGACCACAGAGCCACCGTCCTCTGCTGACCACACAGCCGCCGTGCTCTGCTGACCACAGAGCCGCCGTCCTCTGCTGACCACAGAGCCGCCGTCCTCTGCTGACCACAGACCCGCCGTCCTCTGCTGACCACAGACCCGCCGTCCTCTGCTGACCACAGACCCGTCGTCCTCTGCTGACCACAGACCCGCCGTCCTCTGCTGACCACAGACCCGCCGTCCTTTGCTGACCACAGACCCGCCGTCCTCTGCTGACCACAGACCAGTCGTCCTCTGCTGACCACAGAGCCCCCGTCCTCTACTGACCACAGAGCCCCGTCCTCTGCTGACCACAGAGCCCCCGTCCTCTGCTGACCACAGAGCCCCCGTCCTCTGCTGACCACAGAGCCCCCGTCCTCTGCTGACCACAGACCCCCATCCTCTGCTGACCACAGAGCCCCGTCCTCTGCTGACCACAGAGCCCCCGTCCTCTGCTGACCACAGACCCGCCGTCCTCTGCTGACCACAGAGCCGCCGTCCCCTGCTGACCACAGAGCCGCCGTCCTCTGCTGACCACAGAGCTGCTGTCCTCTGCTGACCACAGAGCCGCCATCCTCTGCTGACCACAGAGCCGCCGTCCTGCGCTGACCACCTGCCTCCTTCCTGCGCTGACCACAGAGCCGCCGTCCTCTGCTGACCACACAGCCGCCGTCCTCTGCTGACCACAGAGCCGCCGTCCTCTGCTGACCACAGAGCCGCCGTCCTCTGCTGACCACAGACCCGCCGTCCTCTGCTGACCACAGACCCGCCGTCCTCTGCTGACCACAGACCCGTCGTCCTCTGCTGACCACAGACCCGCCGTCCTCTGCTGACCACAGACCCGCCGTCCTCTGCTGACCACAGACCCGCCGTCCTCTGCTGACCACAGACCCCTCGTCCTCTGCTGACCACAGAGCCCCCATCCTCTGCTGACCACAGAGCCCCCGTCCTCTGCTGACCACAGAGCCCCCGTCCTCTGCTGACCACAGAGCCCCCGTCCTCTGCTGACCACAGACCCCCTTCCTCTGCTGACCACAGAGCCCCCGTCCTCTGCTGACCACAGAGCCCCCGTCCTCTGCTGACCACAGACCCGCCCTCCTCTGCTGACCACAGAGCCGCTGTCCTGCGCTCACCCACTCTGCCTCCTTCCTGCGCTGATCACTCTGCCTCCTTCCTGCGCTGATCACTCTGCCTCCTTCCTGCGCTGATCACTCTGCCGCCGTCCTCTGCTGACCATAGAGCCGCCGTCCTGCGCTCACCTCTCTGCCTCCTTCCTGCGCTCACCACTCTGCCTCCTTCCTGCGCTGACCACTCTGCTTCCTTCCTGCGCTGACCACAGAGCCGCCGTACTCTGCTGACCACACAGCCGCCGTACTCTGCTGACCACACAGCCGCCGTACTCTGCTGACCACACAGCCGCCGTCCTCTGCTGACCACACAGCCGCCGTCCTCTGCTGACCACACAGCCGCCGTCCTCTGCTGACCACACAGCCGCCGTCCTCTGCTTACCACTCTGCCTCCTTCCTGCGCTCACCACTCTGCCTCCTTCCTGCACTCACCACTCTGCCTCCTTCCTGCGCTGACCACTCTGCCTCCTTCCTGCGCTGACCACAGAGCCGCCATCCTCTGCTGACCACAAAGCCACCGTCCTCTGCTGACCACAGAGCCGCCGTCCTGCGCTCACCACTCTGCCTCCTTCCTGTGCTGATCACTCTGCCTCCTTCCTGCGCTGATCACTCTGCCTCCTTCCTGCGCTGATCACTCTGCCTCCTTCCTGCGCTGATCACTCTGCCGCCTTCCTCTCCTGACCACAGAGCCGCCGTCCTGCGCTCACCACGCTGCCTCCTTACTGCGCTCACCACTCTGCCTCCTTCCTGCGCTGACCACTCTGCCTCCTTTCTGCGCTGACCACAGAGCCGCCGTCCTCTGTTGACCACAGAGCCACCGTCCTCTGCTGACCACAGAGCCACCGTCCTCTGCTGACCACAGAGCCGCTGTCCTGCGCTCACCACTTTGCCTCCTTCCTGCGCTGATCACTCTGCCTCCTTCCTGCGCTGATCACTCTGCCTCCTTCCTGCGCTGATCACTCTGCCTCCTTCCTGCGCTGATCACTCTGCCGCTGTCCTCTGCTGAACACAGAGCCGCCCTCCTCTGCTGATCACAGAACCGCTGTCCTGCGCTCACCACTCTGCCTCCGTCCTGCGCTCACCACTCTGCCTCCGTCCTGCGCTCACCACTCTGCCTCCTTCCTGCGCTGACCACTCTGCCTCCTTTCTGCGCTGACCACAGAGCCGCCGTCCTCTGCTGACCACAGAGCCACCGTCCTCTGCTGACCACAGAGCCGCCGTCCTCTGCTGACCACAGAGCCGCCGTCCTGCGCTCACCACTCTGCCTCCGTCCTGCGCTCACCACTCTGCCTCCGTCCTGCGCTCACCACTCTGCCTCCGTCCTGCGCTCACCACTCTGCCTCCGTCCTGCGCTCACCACTTTGCCTCCGTCCTGCGCTCACCACTCTGCCTCCGTCCTGCGCTCACCACTCTGCCTCTGTCCTGCGCTCACCACTGAGTCTCCTTCCTGCGCTCACCACTGAGCCTGCTTCCTGCGCTGACCACAGCCTCCTTCCTGCGCTGACCACTGAGCCTCCATCCTGTGCTGACCACTGAGCCTCCATCCTGTGCTGACCACTGAGCCCCCGTCCTCTGCTGACCACAGAGCCCCCGTCCTCTGCTGACCACAGAGCCCCCGTCCTCTGCTGACCACAGAGCCCCCGTCCTCTGCTGACCACAGAGCCCCCGTCCTCTGCTGACCACAGAGCCGCCGTCCTCTGCTGACCACAGAGCCGCCGTCCTACGCTCACCACTCTGTCTCCTTCCTGCGCTTACCACTCTGCCTCCTTCCTGCGCTGACCACTCTGCCTCCTTCCTGCGCTGACCACAGAGCCGCCGTCCTCTGCTGACCACAGAGCCGCCGTCCTCTGCTGACCACAGAGCCGCCGTCCTCTGCTGACCACAGAGCCGCCGTATACAGTGGCAACCACTGAGCCACCATATACAGTGCTAACCACTGAGCCACCATATACAGTGCTAACCACTGAGCCACCATATACAGTGCTAACCACTGAGCCACCATATACAGTGCTAACCACTGAGCCACCATATAGTACTAACCACTGAGCCACCGTATACAGTGCTAACCACTGAGCCACCGTACAGTGCTAACCACTGAGCCACCATACAGTGCTAACCACTGAGCCACCATATAGAGTGCTAACCACTGAGCCACCATATACAGTGCTAACCACTGAGCCATCATATACAGTGCTAACCACTGAGCCACCATATACAGTGCTAACCACTGAGCCACCAAACAGTGCTAACCACTGATCCACTATATACAGTGCTAACCACAGAGGCACCATATACAGTGATAACCACTGAGCCACCGTTATACAGTGCTATCCACTGAGCCACCGTATACAGTGCCAACCACTGAGCCACCATATACAGTGCTAACCACTGAGCCACCATATACAGTGCTAACCACTGAGCCATCATATACAGTGCTAACCACTGATCCACTATATACAGTGCTAACCACTCAGCCACCATACAGTGCTAACCGCTGACCCACCATACAGTGCTAACCACTGAGCCACCGTATACAGTGCTAACCACTAAGCCACCGTATACAGTGCCAACCACTCAGCCACCGTATACTCTGCTACCCACTGAGCCACCGTATACAGTGCTAACCACTGAGCCACCGTATACAGTGCTAACCACTGAGCCACCGTACAGTGCTAACCACTGAGCCACCATACAGTGCTAACCACTGAGCCACCATATACAGTGCTAACCACTGAGCCACCATATACAGTGCTAACCACTGAGCCACCATATACAGTGCTAACCACTGAGCCATCATATACAGTGCTAACCACTGAGCCACCATATACAGTGCTAACTACTGAGCCACCAAACAGTGCTAACCACTGATCCACTATATACAGTGCTAACCACTCAGCCACCATACAGTGCTAACCGCTGAGCCACCATATACAGTGCTAACCACTGAGCCACCATACAGTGCTAACCACTGAGCCACCATACAGTGCTAACCACTGAGCCACCATATACAGTGCTAACCACAGAGGCACCATATACAGTGATAACCACTGAGCCACCGTATACAGTGCTAACTACTAAGCCACCATTTACAGTGCCAACCACTGAGCCACCGTATACAGTGCCAACCACTGAGCCACCGTATACAGTGCTAACCACTGAGCCACCATACAGTGCTAACCATTGAGCCACCATATGCAGTGCTAACCACTGAGCCACCATATACAGTGCTAACCACTGAGCCACCATATACAGTGCCAACCACTGAGCCACCGTATACAGTGCTAACCACTGAGCCACCGTATACAGTGCCAACCACTGAGCCACCATACAGTGCTAACCACTGAGCCACCATATACAGTGCTAACCACTGAGCCACCATATACAGTGCTAACCACTGAGCCACCATACAATGCTAACCACTGAGCCACCATATACAGTGCTAACCACTGAACCACCATATACAGTGCTAACCACTGAGCCACCGTATACTCTGCTACCCACTGAGCCACCTGTATACACACAATTCATTTCACCGCACTCCCCTAACTATTAGTAAATAAACTATATATGGATTCTAGACTACCCGATTCTTTAGAATCGGGCCGCCATCTAGTTAAAATATAAAATCATAATCAGATCTGTAAACTGCGGAATGGAAAAGAAAATCAAAACGCCAAATTTATGTTTTTTTGGTCGCCGCAACATTGCAATAAAATACAATAACGGGCAATAAAAACAACGCATTCACCCAGACATGGCATCATTGAAAACATCAGATCAAGACGCAAGAAATAAGCCGTCACACAGCCCCGAATCCCTAAAAAATGAGAACACTACATGTTGCGGAAAATAACGCAAAAAGTGCAATTCTTTTTTTTTTCAAACTTCTGAATTTGTTTTCACCACTTAAGCTACTGTCACACGCCGCCATATCGCCGGCGAAATCGCTGGCAATTCCCGAATTTGGCGATGTGGAAACGACATTGCATGTGCATAGTGGCGTGTGACTGGGCTATTCTACAGCGAGAAATCGCTGGTGGAGCGTCGCCTGATTGCCCTGCACTGCAGTGAAATCAGGCGATATCCACCAGGCGATTTCTGCGGACCTTGAAATAAATCGCGTAGGCGTGCTTGGATGTTGTTTTCATCGCGCCGCATCTGGGGCGAGTGGTGGGTAATACTGCGTTCCGATTGGCTGGCTGTGGCTGAGGTGCCTTATTTGATGACCAGTGCCTTCACACAATGGGCACGCCCCTATCAAAACAGTTTGCCCACATCGCTGCTAAGATTGTGGCGTGTGACGCGGCGATGTGTGAAGGGAAATTGCTTCCGGTCTTCTGCAGGCGATTTCCGGGACACAGGATCGCCGAAGATCGCACGTGAATTCTCTTCGTGTGACAGTTCCACAGCGTTCTTAAAAAAGTGACCGAAACGTGCGCGCTCACGTCAAATCGCCGGCGATATGAAAGCCATACCGCGTTGTGTGACGGTACCTTTAGATAGCAGTAAAGGTGTACATGTTTGGTATCTACAAACTCGTACTGACCTGAGGCATCACACCGTAATGTCAGTTTTACCGTATAGTGACATCGTGAATAAAAAAAACAAAAAACTGTTTGATTGCACTTTTCACTGCATTTCCTATTTTTTTCCCATTTTCCTGTACTTTTTATGGTAAAATAAATGATTTCATCTGAAAGTTAAACTCGTCTCGTAGAAAAACAAGCCGTCATATGCCTATATTGCTGGAAAAGTAAAAACGTTATGACTCTTGGAAGAAGAGGAGGGGAAAGCCAAAACTGGAAAATGGAAAATCACCGGGGTAAAAGGGTTAAGGAAAATATTTAATAAACCAAAGACATGTTAAAACCATCCATAACTCATCAGACATATTATTTCCAAGGCTTTTGACCTGATCAAAAATTGCAGCAATGTATTTTAGTTCCCATTATCAATAAGTGCCATTATCCAATTATCATGAAGTATGTAAAGGTCAACAGGAGTAAATGTCTGCATTGATTTTATGACCTTTCACAGTATAATAGCTGAAGTGCTTATTGCTGTGCCTCTATTCGAGAAGCAAAAGGGATGTATGATTAGAAAAATCCGAATACATTGAGTGATTCCAGTTTAATTGTTGCATGAACCGAGTGAATGGAGGATTGAGATTCTTTATCTGCACCATAATATTTAGTATTATGCAGAAACAACATCTGAACCTGAATTTTTTTGCAGGGATTTCTAAGATTACAGAATACATTGTCATGAAAGTCTTGAAGGTGCTTTAATCATATAATAAAATGACAGTCATGTGGAAGAATCTGTCATATCTTCCTTCACTTTTAAGCTTTTCTTGCATTCCCAAAAGAATGCTCGGTATAAATAGAATGACAATGTCTCCAGAGGATACATAATTGCAATGCACAAAGAATGCTATCCTATCATAAATAGCGCTCGGTTCATCAAACACTACATAAGAATAACCATCACCTGTGTCGAACAGTCATGTTAACTGCTCACCGGCACCGGTGGAAAATGAATAAATTGAATCTGATTAACAGTCAATGTGGTAAGAGCTAAAGACTTCAAAACTAAGAGCCAACTTTGTGGAAATTTCCATTGTAGCATAAAAAGTGCTATTCCATATATAATTGAAAATCATACTGCATCATCTCATTCAACTCACTGAAGACCTGCTACGCCCAGCCCCACAAAAATGTAATCACGACCCCACCCAGATAAGAACCCAAGCAAGTGCAATGCTCAGAAAGAAAGTAACACCTCCATTAAAGGTACCGTCACACGAGGCGACAGGGCTGGGGATGTCGGCGGCGACTGGCGGGTGCGCCTATGTTTTTGGTGCCCCGCCAGGGTCGCCGTCCCCCATTTACATGGGGCAACATCTCCAGCCCCGCGCCGGCGAGCTAACAGGCAGCATCGCCGCCGGGGTGTCTGAAAACCTCAGCGGCGATGCAGGAAAATGCTCCCATCGCCTGACAGGTCGCCTGCGGCCGGTTACATGGGGCGATGTGTGCACATCGCCCCAGATCAGTCGCCTGGTTTCAGAGCACTGATGTAATCGGCGGAGATGGCGCCCCGTGTGACGGGGCCTTAAGAATTAGCATTTGTTATGTGGATTTTTTTATATTTCAATAATTTTTATGCATTTTAAATTGACATACGTAAGATGACAAATTAATCATAGACGTTGAATACATCTAATGGATCTGCTAGACATGCAAAATTATACAATTGTAAAATCCAGTCATTAAAGATTCTAGTCATATCTATATAAGCAAAAGGGAAGATAAACATTCTAACATTCAACATCTAAGAATGTAGAGATTTATAAACCTTTAGGATTCTAGCTCATTTATATCTTGGTGATAGGCTGGAGTGGAAAAGAAAAAATCCTTCTAGTTTCCTGAGGGCTATAATACAAATTTATGAGAACTAATACAAATTGTGGTGGGAAAACTTGAGTTCTTTGTCCATGTCTATATTAAGAGGGGGGGGTCATGGACACTACTAGTGGTTAGTAGATTGGTATACTTTGTTTGTTCTGTTTATTAACGGTCTCCAGTATTTACTCAACTAGACTACGTGTAGCCTTTTTTTTTTCTGAATGTATTGATCTCTATGGAGTTCCGGTCTCTCACGTCGATAGGGGAAAGAGGATATAGGAGGCTCCAATCTTTCCATTTTAATTGGTATTTGTTCAAGAGATTATTCCGAAGTGAATAAGAGAATTCAAATGCATTGTGACAGGCGATTTTTTCTATTGTTTCTTCTATTCTTGGGGGAAGGTCGTTTCTCCAATTAACTGCGATATTGTTTTTGGCTGCAAGAATCATATGTATTATTGTTGCTCTGTGCCAAGTTGGTAGTTGGTCAACACGTACGAGTAGCAGGACGAATTCTTCTGTTAGTTGTATGCAAACTCTAGTAACACGATTTATTAGCGATTGGATTTTGGACCAATATGTTTTAAGTATATTGCAACTCCAAAAGACATGCGATAGTGTGCCCTTTTCCGAACAGTTTCTCAAGCATAGAGGAGAGTTCTGTGGATATATTTGGTGAAGTCTGTATGGAGTAAGGTACCATCTGGTATATATCTTGTAATGTGTTTCAATCAGATGGGAATTTCTGATGTGTGCAGAAATGTTTTCAAAGATGGTTTGCATTTGGTCAGTTACCAATTTCCCTTGGATCTCCTTCTCCCAAGCTATTAGGTTTGAGGATTTCATGAAGACCACATCCTGATTAAAGTTCTGGTAGATTGTTTTAGGCTTCCAAGATAGTGGTCTGAGGATTTTTAAGCATTTGGGTTACATTTTGTGGCAGAAAAAAGTAAATTTTATGCGATTCTATAAGTGCATGGATTTTGGACCAGATCTTAGCTTCAGACTGATTAAGTGTAAATTTTCTTCTGAGGTGTTCAAAGGGGAAGAGACTCCTCGAATTGTCTAATATATCAGAAATGGTATTAATTCCTGCTGCTTTCCACGTCTTCGTTTTTATTTTAGGAGCAATTATTTCCAAAGTTTCAACACTTATCCAGTCCGGAGGTATCGGTGCAAAATGTGCAGTAGATAGGTTGAGTAAGGCTCTTCATGTTTTTTTTGCTGTTTTAACCATTATGCTTTTAGGCAGAGTTTTCTTTTTGTCGCAAAGGTACGCAGTGAGAAGCAGACCCATTATATTACGTAGGTTCTTTGGTTCTTCTAATCCTAGCCAAGCCGGTCTCTCAGCGTTTTTCCACCAATTCTGGATGAGTTTGATAATTGTTGCTTGTAGATAGGCACTGATATTGGGGATGGCCAGGCCTCCTTTATTTTTGCTCTTGATAAGCGTCGATTTCGTTACTCTGGGTTTGAGTTTGTTCCATATGAAATTCAATAGTTGTGTTTGAAGTTTCTGCAACCACTTCACCGGCACACAGAGGGGAATAGACCTGAATTTGTAGAGAAGCTTGGGAAGCAGGCACATCTTGTACGCATGAACTCGGCCTAACCATGAGATTTCTAATTTGGTTAAATGTTGTATATCTGATTGGATAGTTTTGTATATATCCGCTAAGTTGACATCAATGATTGAAGATAAGGGTTTAGTTAGATATATGCCTAAATGACTTATATTCTCTTTTCCCCAGTCTAATCTCGTTTCGGACTTAAGTATATATAATAGCTGTGGTGTTAGGTTAAAGCTTAGAACTTGAGTTTTTGTTAAGTTGATTTTGTAAAGCGATATCTCAGAAAATAGCTGTATGGTAGTGAGGAGATTTCTTATAGAGTTGAGGGGGTCGATTAATGTAATGAGAATAACGTCCACGAATAGGGAGATTTTAAATTGACCTTGATAGAGTGGAATTCCTTTAATTAAAGGATTCATACGTATTTTTTCTGCGTGGGGTTCGATAAAGAAATCGAAAAGAGTGGGAGAAAGAGGGCACCCCTATCTGGTCCCACTAGTCAGGGGAATTTTATCAGAAAGGCAGTTATTAGTGAACACCCTAGCTGAGGGGGTCGAATATAAGGAGCTAATTGCATTCATAATTCCTCCCTCAAAACCGAATTCATTTAAGGTTTGAAAAAGGAAATCCCAATGAACTCTGTCGAATGCTTTCTCAGCATAGACATCGACTACAAGGGTTGGGATCCCCTCCTTCTCCACACGTGAAATTAGATTTATGGCCCGCCTTGTTGAGTCCGTAATGCCTCTACCTGATACAAAACCCACTTGGTCTTTATGTCAAAGATGTGGGACTACTTTTTGTATTCTTGTCGTGATTGTTTTGGTTATGATCTTTAAGTCCGAATTTACAAGGGAAATTGGCTGGTAGTTTTGAATGTCTTCTTTGTTCCCTTTACCTTGATAAATAACTGATATCATCGCATCTCAGCTGGTAATTTACTGTGTTCAGAAGTGAGGTAGTTGGCAAATTCTACTAGGTAGGGGGTGAGAAGTGCTTTGAAATTAGTATAATATTCATTTTGGAGGCCATCCGGTCCTGGGGATTTGTTTTTCTGTAATGCATTGATAGTAGGATCTCTGTCTGAGTAAAGGGGGAATGAAAAGTTCTCAACTCGTCTATTGACAAAGAAGGAAGTTGTATGGAGTCTAAGAAATCTTTTATGTTATGTTTTTGTGGAAGGGTTTCCGTTGGCTCATTTTTAAGATTATAGAGTCTTTTGTAAAATTTGGCAAAGTTATCCGTGATTTTTTGTGGAGTTTTATGGGTTACATCTTGGCCATCCTTTATTTGTGAGATTCTCGTTTTAAGTCTGTGAATCCTAATCTTTTCTGGCAAAAAATTTTGAGGGCTTATTCATGGACTTGTAGTAATTGGACTTGGAAAGCTGAATTATTTTGTTATATTCTGAGGTAAGCAGCAATTTCAATTCTATTCTAAGTTGAAGTATTTCCTTGTGGATGTCTTCTTTAGGGGAATTCATTTGGTTTGACTCCAATTCTCTAATCTTTTTAACTATCATTTCTTTAGTCTGTTTTTTTTTCCGCTTTAATCTGGAATTTAATTGGATGAGATGTCCTCTCATGACTGCCTTGTGAGCTGTCCAGAGGGTTCTTATTGGGATGTCTCCAGTATCATTATCTTTAAAATAGAGACTAACAGCCTTTTCTATTTGGTCTCTGTATTGAGGGTGGAATAGAAGATACGAGTTTGCCCTCCATATCCTATGGCCGGAGTCATTTGACACTGCGTAACAGGGCCGAAACTGGTGGAAAAAATCCACAGAAAAATCTGCATGTAGGACACAAGGATTTTCCTGCAGGTTTATTATACATCTGCAGCATTAAACAATAAACTGTAGACAGAAGAGCGCAATAGGGTCTTACTCAACAAACACAAAAAAAGATAAAAGAGCTAGTAACTCAACCTGTAAGGTTGTGACAAACAGCCAATATGAAAGCGTATGAACAGCAGCCACAGGAATCACATGCACAGAGGCAAGTTAATAATGCATGAACCAGGAGAAATCCTAGATAAAATCCCATGCTGCGGTCAAACAAATATAGGTCCAGAGGCAGTAATAATAAGAAATGGTGAATTATTCTACGCGTTTCGTAGCGCATCCCCACTTCCTGCTTGGGAAACTTATCGATGAACATCGGAAATTTATCGGTTCAGCTCCAGAAGGTGTAAACATTTATGTCATTTTACAAATTATTAACTAATAGTAAATTCAGAACAGCACAAATGTAAGATAGATAGGTTACATCATTGGATGGCTCTAAAGTATAAATGATTTATGTAGGATTTTGCCAATTAAATGTTGTCACATTTAATTTTTGTCTGCAAATTTCTCAGTCATTAAGGATTAACACATCTGGTAGGTTTAATGTGTAAACCATATTTACTTGTCTCCGTCAAGTGTTTCAGATGTCTACAACAAATAAACAGATGCAAATATGCACCAGCGGGGATATCGGGGGGATGTATGAAAAGATCAAGCGGAACTAAGAGTAATAAACCTCTTCGAAGAGAAGATCAGATAAGGTCAGATTTGTTGGAGCAAATATGTCCAAAACTGTTGTCACAGATCCGTAATTGAAAATCTTATTTGTATGAACGAAGAATTAGATCATTTGTCACTGCTTAAGAAATATAAACAATGTTAGGATATAGGTAATAACTTACGTAAGACCAACACTGATTTTCTCTAATGGGCCTCTCTTATTCAATTCCTGTGGCAGTAATGATGGAGAAAATATGTGGCAAATCCATTGCCCAACTGGCTTGCCAGACACTAGTATTGGGCAATTAGGAGGTTCAGATGACTAGTCAATCAGAAAGTCAATCAACGAACAATACACAAGACAAGTCCAGGGGTTAGATAAAGCTACTGGTGCCCTATTAGATACCTTTGGCTACTATCCTGGTGCACTCTTGGATTCTGCCTAATCCCCTGGGTACTTACTGAACATTCTCCTGAGCAGCCCTTGGATTCCTTCATTGGTTTGACACTTGAACTTCTTGACATCTCTCTGTTTTATTCTACCTGACCTGGCCCCTGAAGTGGAGGCCAGATTCCTCTTAAAGGGTAAAGAGTAAAAACTATTGAAGGGCTAAACCTTGATAAGTGGAGTGGCTAGCTCTGACCAAGACTGATCATGGAAGTCCCCTTGTTGACACTTTCTAACAATAATATCGTTCATTATTTAGCTCAGCAGGAATCTACCAAAGGCGGCCGTCACACGCAAAGATTTCTTGCCCGATATCGTTTAAGCGATCTCCTTTTTGATCGCTTAAGCGATATCGGGCAAGAAATCGTTGCATGTAATCAAGCGATTTACGATTTGAAATCGCTTGATCGTGACATCGCTGATCTGAGCTCCGGTTCTCAGATCTAGCGATGAGCGATTTGACGATCTGTCTCATCGTGGTGTATAACACCACGATGAGCGATCTCCCAGCGGCAGAGCCTATGCTGGGAGATGGTAACTATGATACACGTCGGGTAACTAAACGACGCGCAGCGCCTAGTTACCCGATGTGTACCATAGTTACCTGCGAGATCGCGGATCCACATCGCTGGTGAGTCTGTCTGTGTGACATCTCACCAGCGATGTGAGCGATATTGTAAGCGATTGCGCGTGCACGTGATCGCTTACAATATCGCTATAGATATCTGTGCGTGTGACGGCCGCCAAAGATAGCCGATCTGAAGGAACCATCAATTCAGGGCCGGCTCCAGGTTTCTGTGGGCCCCGGGCGAAAAGGTCTCAGTGGGCCCCCTTTAAGTACATATCGCGGACTATATATGTATTATATATATATATATATATATATATATATATATATATATATATATATATATATATATATTGCCGCACACTTACCGCAAGCCCCATAGACAATGCATGGGGCTTGCCGCAAACGTGAAGCAAGTGCAGCCACTAGACGGAAAATGCGGCAGATGCGGGTTTTTTTTTACCGCAACTGCCACATTTTTAAAAAAACTCCTATGTGAAGGCAGCCTTACAGGAACAGTGACTGCTGAAACCAGCAAGAGCTGTTTCTGACAGTGAGTATATTACACGTTATTAGGAGCGGGCTAAAATGCAATTGCGTTCCCTTGCGCTTTTTAAAAATACCCTTCAAATGCAAAATGTTGCATTTTTGTGCGTCTGAGGATGCTTGGTATATACACAAGCATTCTCAAGCACACAAATAATGCAAGCAGTTCAATGGAGCCGCACTGCCATATGGTGGCACCGCAGCCAAGCGGAGTGTCTGGCCATCCGGATCTCTCTTTCTCCTCACCTTTCTTCTTGCCGCTCCAGTCTCCTCCGGTCGCTCTGCACATATCAGCACAGTGATGACATCGTGCCCCTCCATACTGAGCTGCAGAATGCAGACAGCGGCAGAAGAGACTCTGGAGAAGATTGCTGCTGGCAAAGGCGGCTGGGACTATAGGAGCGGAATCCGCGGGGGGCTACCACTGGTACACATACCTCATACGCACGCGGCTCTGCTCCATACACCTCGTACGTACGCGGCTCTGCTCCGAACACCTCGTACGCATGTGGCTCTGCTCCATACACCTCGTACGCACGCGGCTCTGCTCCGTACACCTCGTACACACTCGGCTCTGCTCCGTACACCTCGTACACACGCGGCTCTGCTCCATACACCTCGTACGTACGCGGCTCTGCTCCGAACACCTCGTACGCACGCAGCTCTGCTCCATACACCTCGTACGCACGCGGCTCTGCTCCATACACCTCATACACACTTGGCTCTGCTCCGTACACCTCGTACACACGTGGCTCTGCTCCATACACCTCGTACACACATGGCTCAGCTCTGTACACCTCGTACCCACTCGGCTCCGCTCCATACACCTCGTACACAAACGGCTCCGCTCCATGCACCTAGTACACACTCGCCTCTGCTACATTCACACTGTAAATCCCTCCTGACCCCACACATAACCTTCACCTAATTGCCATACACCTAGAACACACTCGCCTCTGCTACATTCGCACTGTAAATGCCTCCTGACCACACACAAACTTCACCTTATTTGAGCATCATTCATGGTGGCCAGCACAGTCCTGGATACACTGAGGAGCTGATCATGAGACCCCTGACTCCTCCCCATCCATTGACATCATCACAGGTCCTGTCAGCCTGAGCCCAGAGTGTGCAGCTCTGTCGGCTCCCGTGGAGGGGGGAGGAGGGAGACCTCCGGTGCTGCAGGAGCCTGAAAATGACCCCCCAGCTGACCCCTGGATATGGCTCTGGCTGTGGGGGCAGTGCTCAGGGGCCCCTGAGGCTAGGGTCACACTTGCATTGTGACCCTAGCCTTATGCAAGTATTGTATGTTGCAGCGCATAGTGTTTAATGCTATGCGCTGGAGGCAGCCCATAGAAACCCGACGTTTACCTTGACAACCACTGGTTGTCAATGTAAACATCGGGTTTCTATGGGCTCAGTTGCTGCAGCGCATAGCGTTAAACGCTCTGCGCTGCAGCAGACAATACTTGCATCAGGCTAAGGTCACAACACAAGTGTGACCCTAGCCCTCCAAGCAGTCGGGCCCCGGCACTTGCCCAGGTACGCCGGGTGCTGACGCCGGCCCTGCATCAATTGCATGGCATATTAAGGTCTTTCATGTTTTTAAATAAGAGATAGCAAAGGTCATTAAATTCCATGATCTATTGCAGCTAAGAAGTCAACATAACTATAGCAATGAAGACTTCAAATACATATCTGAAACTTATAGATTGATCTATTGCAGGTAAGCTTATTTTATTCTAAGCTTTTGTATGAGACCATTTGAAAGATTAATTTTTTTCTGCCTCCTCTCACTTAGTCTTGGTGCTGTGTGGTGACCATTGTTGTTATGGTGCTGTGCCTATGGAGTGATGTGACCTGGAGCCACAAGGACTTTGTTTTTGACACTTGGGCCCTGTTGGGTAACTGGGTCACTTACTTCCCTTGCTGAAGCAGTATTATTACAGTAGTGGTCGAAGCATTGGGTCACCCATATAGTGTTCGGAACCCTCCTAGAGGCTTGCTGTGACTTAACAGTGAGCTTCAAACCATCAGACCATATGTTGAGTAAGAGCCTTGTGTTGAGTTTGGTCATTTTTTATTAGCCTCAATAGATCAATATATTCTTTTTGAATGTGCAATCCAGCCCTTTTTGTACAATTATGTTAAAGAAGATCTGCCATAAATATTTTTTTTTATTAAATTTGTCTACATATGTACGTAGTGTAGCGTGAATGTATTTATTATATATCCAAATTATATCCAATAAAGGTAGCAATACTAACATTTATGATTGACTTTTTAACAAGCCTTTTAATATGACTTAGGATTTGTGCCAGATGAGAATCCCAAACTGCAGATGCTGGGTTTCGGGGTATTATTTATACATTGCTTATGTGGTGCCCCTGTGGACCAGTCGCCGCGAGATGGCGCAGCAGCTGGGATTGGTAAGTCGCTCACCCCACACACATGCACCCAACACATCCCCTGATCCCAAGTCTAAGTTACTCTATGTCTAGCAATGGCATAGCGGTAGGAGCCAGGTGGAGGGTGGAACATTAGGAGACCTGGGGACCAGCCCGACCGGTGGATGGTGCAACATGTCTGCTCCAAACACCCATCATCCCCAGAGGTCCCGACTGCAGTGGTGGCTATGTATAGCCATAAACTATGGGTGGCATAGCAATCTAATTAATCAAAAACAGTTTTTCCCCCTTTTATTGAATCACCCGGGACCACGGAGCCAGGTCACGACACCGTGACATCCTGTAGCCCCAGACGATGAGAGGGTCCGGTTCCAAGTACCCCATGGCCCCAGTGGGCGACTCTCTTATATAGTGCCGACTTATTCCACCATGCTTTACATAAATCATCATCACTGTCCACACAATCTACATTTCCTATCAGTATGTTTTTGGAGTGTGGGAGGAAACCAAAGAACCTGGAGGAAACCCATGCAAACATGGAGAAAACATACAAACTCCTTGCAGTTGTTGTCCTTGGTGGGATTTGAACCCAGGACCACAGAGCTGCAAAGCAACAGTGGTAACCCCTGAGTCAAAGTGCATTAATATACCCAATTACTATACTTGCCTATTGCAATTCTTCAGTATCCTGTGCCATCCCGCTCCTCTTTTCAGTGATGTCACTGCTTTTCAGAATTCTTCTTTCTATGTGTAAGCTGGAAGTCTATTTTACATTGTTATGTGTTATGTTGCTTTCTAGCCCTAATTTTTAAGTGTGCCAATAAAAGTTATTTTTTATGTATTTTGGATTTGTGGCATGTCTTTATGGATTACTGTCCTCCTGCCTGTCTTCCATTTTTTACAGTCATGCGCACTATGATGCCCAGATATATACACACAGCTGTATAGTGCACATGACTGTAAACACGGCAAATCCTGATCATGCGCGCTGAGCCTATCTGAAGCCGGGAGTGGATATACCCAGAGACAGATGCTGAATGACAGTGGCGTACCTACCGCGGTCGCAGCGGTCGTGGTTGAGACTGGGCCCGCCGCGACCAAGGCGAGGAGGGAGGATGGGAAGTAAGTGAAGTGGCACTTCCTGTGGCTGTGTCCGCCTCTCCTCTTTCCTCTCCACCTGCTGTCGGCGGCTCTGCAAGCAAGAATAGTAAGTGCGGCGGCCCCTCCCCCGCTCCTAAACTGTGTTGTCAGGCTGAAAGTTCCTGACAGCACCCCCCACGTTCCCCCCCCACCCACGCTCCTCAACTCTGCTGTCAGGCTGAAAGTTCCTGACAGCATACACCTTTCCCCCGGTCCTTACCTAAGGGGGCCCCAGTGTAAAAGCTGCATCGAGGCCCGCAGTGGACCTGTTACGCCACTGCTGAATGATGAATATAATACACAGCGGCTTATAATGCATAGCATGTTATCACGCCCACAGGGTCGGAATAATATGCTATGTGGGCTGCCTGTAGAGATGAGCCACCACCCGGTGTTCAAATTCGATTTGATTCGTCGAATTTGATGTGTGTTCATCGAATGTTGGTTGAATGTTCATCGAACACCGTCGAACCCCATTGAAAACAATGGCTGGCAAATAGAAACACATGCAAACACATAGAAAACACCTTCTAAGGTGTCCAAAAGGTGACAAACTACTCAAAACACATGGAAAAGTGACAAGTACATATACAAATGCGAAAAGAAAAGAGATGGACAAGTAAAAGGAGGAGACACAGATATAGGCATGTCATGCCCCTCTAAAATCCGTTTTTACTCCAGTATTTGTAAGGCATCATGTAGACGATGAGTATTTGGTGATGTTTTACCTCACTATCTGTAAGGCCACGTTCAGACGAGGAGTGCTTGGTGAGTTTTACTTCACTATCTGTAAGGCCATGTTCAGACGAGGAGTACTTGGTGAGTTTTACTTCACTATCTGTTAGGCCATGTTCAGATGATGAGTATTTGGTGAGGTTTACTTCACTATCTGTAAGGCCACGTTCAGACGAGGAGTACTTGGTGAGTTTTACTTCACTATCTGTAAGGCCACGTTCAGACGAGGAGAACTTGGTGAGTTTTACTTCAGTATCTGTAAGGCCATGTTCAGACGAGGAGTACTTGGTGAGTTTTACTTCAGTATCTGTAAGGCCATGTTCAGACGAGGAGTACTTGGTGAGTTTTACTTCAGTTTTACTTGGTGATGTTTTTCCTCACTACCTGTAAGGCCTCATGCAGACGATGAGTATTGTGTCACATTTAGGGGACTACAAGAAGAGTCTCCATTTTTTCCAAAAATGTGGGCACAGACACCACTTAAGTAGCATCAATTGCCCCACAGTTGCAAAATTTAAATGTTACTTTTAGGCCAAAAACAACAAGGCTTTAGTCTCCCCAGGATAACACAGGGGTAGAAAAGTCCTTGCGGATCCATGCCTTGTTCATCTTTATGAACGTTAATCTGTCCACATTCTGGGTGGACAGACGCGTGCGCTTTTCTGTCAGCACACCACTAGCAGCGCTGAAGACACGTTCCGAGAGAACGCTGGCTGTGGAGCACAACAAGATCTCCAAGGCGTGAGTGGCGAGCTCAGGCCATTTTTCCAGTTTGGAAGCCCAAAATGAGCAAGGCTCCAGTTCCCCAGTCATGGCATCAATGTTAAGTTTGAGATACTCGTGTACCATTCGCTCCAGGCGTTGTCTATGTGTCAGACTTCTCGTGTCTTCAGGACTTGCAAACGATGGTCTGGAAAATTTGTGGAACGAGGCCACGAAATTGGTGTTACCACCACCAGCTACGGTGTTACTGGTATGGTGTGAGTGATGATGACTATACAGTCCCATGGTTGACAAGTAAGAGCTGTGAGATTCACTCTGTCTACCCCTGGTGGTTTGTGGAAAAGCCTATCTCAGAATATGTATCAGCTTCTGCTGATACTCCTGCATGCGTACGTCCCTTTGTATGGGTACAATTATTTCAGCAAATTTGGTCTTGTACCGTGGATCGAGGAGTGTGGCAACCCACTAGTTGGCATTGCTTCTAATTCGGACAATCCGAGGGTCATGTTGCAGGTAGTGCAGCAAGAAGGCACTCATGTGTCTTGCGCATCCAGGAGGACCAAGTCCTTGTTGTGTTGGTGGTGGGGAGCTCAGAATCATGCTTCCTTCCTCTGCCCTCTCCCCCTAACTTCGCACAACAGAAATGTCATCAAGGTCTCCCTCATCTGCTGACTCTTCCATGCCCATCGCCAGTTCCTCCTCCATTTCTTCCTGGGCTCCTGCACCTTCCTCAGCAGTTTGGCTGCTACCATGTGCCCTCGTTAATCCCTCTCCACCACCCTCCCATGCCTGCCGTCTTGTTGCTGCCGACCGTGAGGACCTTGGAGATGTTGTCATGCCTTCCACATAGGATTCCTCCTGTACTTCCTCCACCTCCTCTCTTGTCCCACCACCTGACTCCAAATATTGTTTAGTGTCTGCTCCAGCATGTAGATGACCGGAATACTAATGCTGATAATGGCATCATCAGCACTAAACATCTTCATCGCCATCTCAAAACTGTACAGAACGATGCATAGGTCCTTGATTTGAGACCACTCCTGAAGCGTGATCTGCCCCACCTCTGGATCTCGTTAGCCCAGGCTATACGTCATAACGTATTGCACCAGGGCTCGGCGGTGCTGCCACAGTCGCTGCAACATGTGCAGAGTAGAATTACAGCATGTCGGCACATTGCATTTCAGCCGGAGAACGGGCAAGCCGAAAGACTTCTTGAGTGAAGCAAGTCGTTGAGCTGCGGGATGGGAACGCCGGAAGTGAGCACACAGCGATCGTGCCCTCTACAGAAGCCCATCTAGGCCGGGATAGTGTGTCAACAATTGCTGGACAACCAGATTCAACACGTGAGCCATACAAGGCACGTGTGTGATATTGCCCCATCGAAGGGCTGCAACCAGGTTTGCAGCATTGTCACACATGGCCTTCCCTGGCTGCAGGTTGAGTGGAAACAACCATTGCTGAAACTCGGTCGCCAGAGCTGACCACAACTGCTCAGCTGTGTGAGTTACGTTTCCCAGGCATTTGAGGGTAAAGACCGCCTGTTGGTGTTGAGCCCTGCTGCCAGCATAGTTGGGAGGTGTGCAGGATTCCTTCTCTGCAGTTACAACGTGGGTGGCATTACCAGACAGGCTTTGGGCGGAGGTGGAAGACCGAGATGAGGTTGAGGAGGCAGAAGCAGTGGAGGAACTCCTACCTACAGAGCATTGACACACAACACGTGGAGACGGCAAAACTTGGAAAGCAGACCCTTCTCCAGCTCTCACCATAGTTACCCAGTGCACAGTCAGTGACATGTAACCCCTGTCCATGCTTACTGGTCCAAGTGTCTGTGGTGAAATGCACCCTGTCACACACAGAGTTTCTCAAGGAAGCGTTGATGTTGTCTGCGACATGCTGGTGTAGCGCAGGCACACCTTTCTTAGAGAAGTAGTGGCGACTGGGCATCTGGTACTGGGGCACTGCGACGGACATAAGGTCTCGAAAATCCTCTGTGTCCACCAGGCGGAAAGGCAGCATTTTTAAAGCCAAGAGCATGCAGATGGTGAAATTCAAGCGCTTAGCTTTCTCATGACTAGGAGGAAATGGCCTTTTACTTGTCCACATCTGAGGGACGGAGGGCTGGCTGTTGTGCTGAGATGGGGTTGAGTATGGTGTCCCTGGCAAACTGCAGGTCTGGGAGGAAGGTGCAGGTGAACATGTAATGTTGCCTTCATCCAAAGGTGGTGCTCTCGATGTCTGAGCGAGCTCAACACCAACAGCATTGTCCACTTGAAAACCAAGTGGCGACCTGCCAAGCACACTGCCTGTTGCGGGTAAAGAGGTGGAAGTTCTACGTTAAAAAGCATGTGTGACAGCTGTCCCCACAGTCACAGACGATGAAGAGCACACGAATGCACGTGATGGGGCAGATTTTGGTAGGCCCGCCCCGCTAGTCCGCATTCTAGCATGGTGAGCTTCCCACTGCGACTTGTGCTTCATGTCCATGTGGCGGTTCATACATGAAGTACTCAAGCTATTGAGCTTTTGGCCTCTACTCAAAGATTGGTGACAAATCTTGCAGATGACATGAGTTGGGAGATTCTTGGCAATGTCAAAGAAGGCCCAGTCTAGGCAAGGCTTAGAGCCCCTGCGAGCTGCAGAGGCATCAGGCACTTGTGCTCAGAGGCAGAGTTGTGGCTGCAGATTTAGTTGTTGACATGCTTCCAGTACTCCGTCTATCTCCAGGAAGGCGCAACCTAACCTCATCGTTAGTAGCATCCTCCTCAACCTCCTGTGCTGACCTCATTGACTGGCTTACTGTGGGTTGACAGTAAGTGGGATCTCCAACCTCATCATCATCCTCTGTGTTCTCACACCCCTCGTCCTCCTCAGAGACAACCTTTTCCTGCCTTGACCGAAAGCTTAATTTGTCAATCCAATCCGGTATTTGAGTCTCATCAGCATCATCCTCCTTGTGTCCAGCAAGAGTAGTTACTGTTAGGGAATGATGGTCTACATGAAGGTCAGAACCTTCTTCATCTGGGCCTGGATCGGACTCACAAAGCTTCTGGGCATTAGGGCAGATTATTGACTCGTCTGGACTCACTGCAGCTTTGGAGCAGACTTGTGATTCCCAGGCTATTGTGTGACTGAACAGCTCTGCAGACTCAACCATGTGTGTTACCCCAGACTCAGTAGGGTGGCTGGAGACTTGGGAGCTTGGAGGAATCAAGTGCGATTGGGCTGACACCTCAGATGACTGGAGGGTTTGTGATGTAGTAGTTGAGGTGGAGGAGAGACCACTTGATGGAGCAGTTGCGATCCATTCAAGCACCTGCTGTTTTTGTTCCTCATTTACAAGTGTTACCGATGCTCGTGTCTGTAAGAAAGGGATAATATCCGATTGCCCACGTAAAGACGGGGGGGTGGCTGGAGACTTGGGAGCTTGGAGGAATCAAGTGCGATTGGGCTGACACCTCAGATGACTGGAGGGTTTGTGATGTAGTAGTTGAGGTGGAGGAGAGACCACTTGATGGAGCAGTTGCGATCCATTCAAGCACCTGCTGTTTTTGTTCCTCATTTACAAGTGTTACCGATGCTGGTGTCTGTAAGAAAGGGATAATATCCGATTGCCCACGTAAAGAAGTTGACATCTTACTTTGGCTGGAAGATTGTCTTTCTTCAGTAGATGTTAATGTAGATTTAGCATCTACCCCACGAACACAAACTTTTTTCTACCCCACGAACACAATTACAGCGATGCTGTGTGTCCAGCGGGCGACCATCGATAGATTTGTGAACGTGTTCACAAATCTGCAATCAACGATCAACGACTGATCGTTAATTGTTGACAGGTGTCAAACACAACAATGTCGTTTACGAAATCGCTGCAGTGTCACCAAAATGGTCACGTTGCAACGATATCGTGAATGATATTGAAGCATGTGATGTGGCCTTAAGCTGACACCCTAATCAAGCTATGTCAAGCCCCCGTCACACCTGGCGACGGGGCTGGGGATGTCGGCGGCGACTGGCGGGTGCGCGCTCGTTTTTGGCGCCCCGCCAGCGTCACCATCCCCCATTTACACGGGGCGACATCTCCAGCCCCGAGCCGGCGAGCTGACAAAAATGTGCGCGCTCCCGGGAGTTGTTGCCCCGTGTAACGGGGCCTTAACATTGTCAAAAACGTTATACTGGATCGTTGCCTCATCATGAAAGACTTTAATGTCCCACCATCTGTACGATTACCAGGCTCTATGGGACCACCAGTCCCTTTTGTCATTGTAGGGGAAGAAGCCTTCCAATTGAGGCGTGACTTCATGTGCCCTTGCCCAAGACGAGCCTTAGATCATCAATGCCGTGTCTTCAACTACAAACTGTCATGTGCTCGGAGAATGGTAGAGTGTGTCTTTGGTATCCTAACCACCAAATGGCGAGTGTTCATATCCCCAATCCAACTACGTGTCACTCATGTTGATTCGGTCATAAAGGCCTGTGTCATTCTTCATAATTTTACCAGGAACCATGACCGACCCACAGAAGGTACACCATCTGATCAGCCTGTAACCAATCCTTATCCTCCTGTTGGTCCTGTCATGAGGCCTCAACCTGACTCCTCTGCCCTCAGAGTGCATGAACTGTTTTCAAATTATGTTGTGCCAACAGAGGGCTCAGTCCCATGGCAGAAACAACATGTTCGTGGTCCTTGAGTGTCTCATGGAGAAGCTTTTCAAGTACCATCAATTTCTGTTCTTGTATGTCCAAACCACATACCGTATATACTCGTGTATAAGCCGAGTTTTTCAGCCCAAAATTTGGGCTGAAAAGTCTCCCCCTCGGCTTATACACGGGTCAATACAGTAAATGCAATGGTGGGGGCTGTGGAGGCTGGAGGAGGCGGGGGGAGGCTGCTGTATGAGCGGCCCCGTCACGTGGGGCCGCTCATTATATATGCACTGCTTCCCCCTGTCAATCAGCGGCAGGGGGAAGCAGCTCATATATGCCCCCCAAAAGCTGGCACTGTCCCCCCTTGTAAGGGCCCCCCCCGCTGCTTATATATTACCATCCCGGTGTTCTGATCGGCGCCGCTCCTAGTGTTATCTCCCGTCCTCGCCATCCGGATCTCGGCGTTGCACCGATTGACGTCATCGCTGCACGGTAGCGAGCGCGGAGAACCCGGATTCAGCCGTAGGAGGACGGGAGGATGAAGAAGCAGCACCGAGGAGCGGCGCCGATCAGAACACCGGGATGGTAAGAAAAGCAGCGGGGGGGGGCCTTACAAGGGGGGCAAGTGCCAGCATTTTGGGGCTGCTGGGTACCCCCAGGGGGCTGTTGGTACCCCCAGGGGGCTGCTGGGTACCCCCTGGGGGCTGCTGGGTACCCCCAGGGGGCTGCTGGGTACCCCCTGAGGGCTGCTGGGTACCCCCAGGGGGCCGTTGGGTACCCCCTGGGGGCCACTGTATAACCCCTGGGGGCCGCTGTATAACCCCTGGGGGGTGCTGTATAACCCCTGGGGGCTGCTGTATAACCCCTGGGGGCTGCTGTATATACTGCTGAGGCCTGTATACCACTGGGGCTGCTGTATATACCACTGGGGCTGCTGTATATACCACTGGGGCTGCTGTATATACTGGTGGGGTCTGTATATACCACTGGGGAGGCTGCTGTATACCACTGGGGTTGCTGTATATACTACTGGAGCCTGTATATGCCACTGGGGAGGCTGCTGTATACTACCATTGGGGGGCCTGTATACCACACTGCTGGGGGCTGTACACCTGTGCTGAGGTCCACCCTTGGCTTATACACGAGTCAATAGGTTTTCCCAGGTTTTGGGGGCAAAAGTAGGGGGGTCGGCTTATACACGGGTCGGCTTATACACGAGTATATACGGTAAGTGTTTATTTGTATAATTTATGTGTTGGTGTCTGTGTTTAAACAGATTTTGAAATTAACTTATCATTATTGAACAAAAAGGCAGACAAATATTTGTGAAACATAACATCTTTACTTTTTTTTTTTTAAATTTTAAATAAAATTTACACATAGATATTGTACATATTTTGCTCATAGGTATCAATTTCCAGAATATGGAAAAAAAATGAAAAAAATGGCGGTTGTTTGCCAACATTAAACTTTATTTTAACGTTTACAACAATTAAATGTTTTATATGGGTTTGTGTATCATGGTTTGGCCCTGCATTCGGGCCCGTGCTTGAATTTTGAGAAGCTGGAATGATCTGTTGTGAAAGGTCTATTTCCTGACTTGTTGACATATCAGGGAATTGACCTTGACTTTGCTAGGTATAGGATGGCTGTAAGTTGTGTGTGGCCCTGAAGGGATGGTTGGTATGAGTGGTATTCCCAGCTGTGTGTTGCATACTACCATAATCATTCCTTCGGATACTAGCATTGGTACCCATTGGAATATTTGTATGCAGGGATAAACCAAGGCTCGCTGCCACCTAAGCCGAGGAATGGGAAAGGGGGTGCGAGGAGCAGGAGAGGGGGTGCTATCATTTCCGGTGGAGCGGCGTTCTGTGCATTTACCCGCCACATCCCCACAGTCACCTACACCCCACCCCCACGTCCCACCACCAACTCTCATAACCCCACCATCACCCACCATCGCAACCTGACCAACCTTAGACCCATCCCCCCAGCCCCTGCTCCTCTAATCTCCCTGCCAGGCGCAATCTGGAACGCCCGCTCAGTCTGTAATAAGCTCACAGATATCCATGAACTCTTTATTTCTAATAAACTCTCATTCCTTGGCATCACAGAGACCTGGCTCACCCCCTCCGACACGGCCTCCCTTGCTGCACTATCCTATGGCGGATTCAATCTTTCCCACACACCCCGCCCCTCTAACAAACATGGCGGAGGTGTCGGCATACTCCTATCCGACACCTGCTCCTTCGCCCCTATTCCATTACCCCCCTCTGTTACTCTCCCATCTTTCGAAGCCCACTCTGTCCGCATCTTCTCCCCCTGTAACCTCCAGCTAGCCGTCATCTAACGCCCCCCTGGATCCATCCCCACCTTCCTCGACCACTTTACCACCTGGCTACTACATTTCCTCTCTACTGACATCCCCACCATCATTATGGGCGATTTCAATATCCCCATTGACACTGCCCACCAAACCGCCTCTCAACTTCTTTCCCTGACCTCCTCCTTCGGGCTCTCCCAATGGTCCTCCTCTGCCACCCACAAAGATGGCCACACACTGGATCTCATCTTTACCCGTCTTTGCTCCCTTACTAATCTCACAAACTCAACCCTCACCCTGTCTGACCACAATCTGCTGACCTTCTCCTCCCTCACCTCCCCTACTACATCACCTCCTCTCCGCAAACTCGATCATCCCCGCAGAAACCTAAAACACATTGATCTACACTCACTCTCAGAATCCCTCCTCCCTCTCGCCAACATAACATCTATATGTGACACAGACACTGCCACCACCCTCTACAACACCACATTAACCAAGGCGCTAGACCTAGCAGCCCCCCTCACACACCACGCTCCACGCACTAATAGGCAACCCTGGCACACCACCCTCACTAAAGACCTGAGACGGGCATCCAGGGTCGCCGAGAGGCGATGGAAAAAATCACGTTCCACTGAGCATTTTGCGCTGTTCAAACAGTCCCTCATCGCCTTCAACACTGCACTTGCCACCGCCAAACAAACCTTCTTCTTATCCCTAATAACCTCCCTGTCCCACAATCCCAAGCAACTTTTCAAAACCTTCAATTCCTTACTCTGCCCACCTGCTCCCCCTCCCTCTCCCCTTATCTCTGCAGAAGACTTTGCCTCCTTCTTCAAAGAAAAGATTGACAGAATCAGAGACAGCTTTGATCCACTGTCCCCACAGCCTCCCCTCTCACCTATACTGCCCTCTACTTCCATCAACTGCTTCCCCCCTATAACTGAAGACCAGCTCTCCTCCCTCCTGTCAAAATCACACCTCACCACCAGCGCCCAAGACCCACTCCCATCCCACCTCATTCCCAACCTCACTTCCGTTATCATCCCAGCCCTAACTCATCTTTTCAACCTATCACTCACCACCGGCACCTTCCCCTCATCCTTCAAACACGCCTTGATCACACCCATCCTCAAAAAACCCTCCCTCGATCCCACAACTGTCTCCAACTACCGCCCTATATCTCTCCTCCCTTTCGCCTCTAAACTACTTGAACAGCATGTCCACTCTGAGCTGTCCTCTCACCTCTCCTCCTGCTCCCTCTTTGACCGCCTGCAATCTGGCTTCCGACCCCTCCACTCCACTGAAACAGCCCAGACCAAAGTCACAAATGACCTACTGACTGCCAAAAGCAAGCGCCACTACTCTGTTCTCCTCCTCCTCGACCTGTCAGCCGCCTTCGACACTGTTGACCACTCCCTTCTACTACAGATCCTGGAATCTCTTGGCATCACGGACCTTGCCCTCTCTTGGATCTCCTCATACTTAACGGACCGCACCTTCAGCGTCACCCACTCCCACACATCCTCCCCGCCCTACCCCCTATCTGTCGGGGTCCCCCAGGGCTCGGTTCTTGGACCATTACTGTTCTCAATCTACACTCTCGGCCTAGGGCAACTCATTGAGTCCCATGGCCTCCAATATCACCTCTACGCCGACGACACCCAAATCTACCTGTCTGGTCCTGACATCACCTCCCTTCTATCCAAAATTCCACACTGCCTGTCCGCCATCTCATCCTTCTTCTCTGCTCGCTTCCTTAAGCTGAACATGGACAAAACTGAGTTCATTGTCTTCCCCCCAAGACGCTCCCCCTCACTACCTGACCTATCCATCGTCGTCAACGACTGCTCTCTCTCTCCAGTCCCCCATGCCAAGTGCCTCGGGGTAATCCTTGACTCTTCCCTCTCCTTCAAGCCCCACATCCAGGCCCTCGCCACCTCCTGCCGACTCCAGCTCAAAAACATCTATAGGATTCGCGCTTTCCTTGACCACGACACTGCTAAAACCCTTATTCACACTCTCATCATCTCCCGCCTCGATTACTGCAACCTCCTGCTCACCGGCCTCCCCAATACCTCCCTTGCACCTCTCCAAACTATCTTGAACTCCGCTGCCCGCCTAATCCATCTGTCTCCCCGCTACTCCCCTGTCTCCCCCCTCTGCCAAGCCCTTCACTGGCTCCCTACTTCCCAGAGATCCCGGTTTAAAACATTAACCATGACATACAAAGCCATTCACAACCTGTCCCCTCCATACATCTCTGACATGGTCTCCCGATACCTACCCTCACGCAACCTGCGATCCTCCCAAGAGCTCCTCCTCTACTCCCCCCTCATCTCCTCTTCGCACAACAGCATACAGGATTTCTCCCGTGCTTCACCCAGACTCTGGAACTCACTGCCACAACACATCAGACATTCTTCTACCCTGGGAACCTTCAAAAGAAGCCTGAAGACCCACCTGTTCCGCCAAGCCTACCACCTGCAATAAGACCCGGTCCACCACACCGCCTCATGACTGGAACTTCCCCCTCCAACTGTATCCCCACCCACCCCTCGTAGAGTGTGAGCCTTTGTGGACAGGATTTCTCCCCTCTTGTTTCTGTACAACCGAATTGTCAACATTTATTGTTACTTGTATTGTTACTATGTTACTTGTCCTAGTCTGCCCTTTTTAGCATGTAAAGCGCCATGGAATATAATGGTGCTATATAAATAAATAATAATAATAATAATAATAAAAATGTTATGGTTGTGGAGGAAGGCGGGGGCAAGCGTCGGACAGCAGGCAAGAAGTCGCTCTGTGCAGGGTGCCGCCCCTTGCAGCATTGCCGCTCCCCTGCCTCCTTGCCGCCTGAGCGAAAGGCTCACCTTGTCCAATGGATGCTGCGGCCCTGTTTGTATGTTGGCTGTGTGCATGGCCATAATTTGTTTGCCTCTGAAAATTCACATTCCCTGGACCAAGCTGAAAACCTTGTGAGTCACAGGTTTGGCGCGTGTTATGCTAGGGAATTGGATTGTCTGCATGCTCCACATTGTGTGCTGCTTGACATACTTGTTGTGGTGCCATTCGTGTAAAGGTTGGTACCAGTGGGAAGGGTAGCATATTGCTTCTAAAGCTAAGGTCACATTTAAGGCTGATGCAAGCGCTAAAAACTTTGAAAATCAGCCAGAGCGCATAGCGTTAATTCTATGCGATGCAGTGCAATACTGCCCCATAGAAACCTGGTGTTTACCTTAGCAGCGGCAACACACAAAGCTGCAGGATGTGCGCTTTAGCTGAGCGCACAGGAAAATGCTGCAGACCACGTTTCCTGTGTGCTGTGATAATGCGCACGTCCTGCAGTTCTGTGTGTGGCCGCTGCTAAGGTAAACAGCGGGTTTCTATGAGGCAGTGTTGTTTTTTTTCCTTATATTCGATAAACTATCAGGGTTCAAACACATATCAAATCATAACTAACCCTAAAATCAAACCTTTATTGTCATTTGCAAACTCAAAATACAGAAATTGATAAAAACTAGGTGCACAGAAACTACAGAAGGAAGAGACAATATCTATAATCTTGCTCCCTCCTTCTTCCTGCCTGTCAGCGGAGGTCGGCACCCTTAATACGTCATGGCGCCCCCACTAGATGGCGGCTATCCCTCTACTTCTTTATGCTTACCCTGTAAGCAGGAAAAGGGGTGCTCCCCTTCCCTAGTGTCCAGCCCAGAGTCGCTTTTGAAAGAAGTCTTAGGTGTCGCTTTGTGTCTTAGTATTAAAAGAAATTGATGCTCTCTTACACTGGTACTCCATCTGCCATTGATAAAGTCTAATCTAGCAATTTTTCACTAGCTACTACCAGCTCAGTCCCCCCTAATTCTCCTCAGTGTTTTCCCACTTTATAGATAAACAATAGAAAAAATGGTGAGCAGCGGTTCTTTGTTTAGCATATGCTCAGTGCTTAGCAGTCCTTGAGGTGGCAATCAACCACCAACTCCAGACAAATATTTGTGAAAAAAGGCTGCAGCACACAAACTTGAGATGATTCCTGCCTTTATTGGCTTTCTAAGGCATTAGATTAGCGACGTTTCGGTCCAATATTGACCTTCTTCCAGCTTGATGCTCTCTTACACTGATACTCCATCTGCCATTGATAAAGTCTAATCTAGCAATTTTTCACTAGCTACTACCAGCTCAGTCCCCCCTAATTCTCCTCAGTGTTTTCCCACTTTATAGATAGATAGAAATCACCTAGAACTATAAATATACGCTAGTGGCTAGCCCAGCAGAGTAATTAGCTTTGTAGAGCTTCAATGTGCTCCCCACGCCTCGACGTGTTTCATTATATCATCATCAGGAGGCTTCATACAGATATTCCCATTGTGGTTCTGCCACTGTTCACAATGCTGACGTGCATTGGGAGAGGGGGCACACCAGCATTGATGGTTGGTGCCATGTTGTTGAGCTCCGTGGAGGTATGCTTCCAGAAGTGGTGACAGTTGAGCAGGCTTCTACTCCCTGGTTTGTCTTGTGATGGATGCTTATCAAGCTTAATTCCTGTGTAAAACTATTTCAGCTGTGAAAAAATCCCATCATACAAAGATGGTCTGTGTGCTTTCCATGTGCGGTCCGATTTTTGGTTGGACACATAGACTTGCATTTACGACTCTTGTGCAAGAATCGCATACTGTCGCAGCATGTTGCAACTTTTTTCTCAATCCGAATCTGTATGAGAAAAAAGCGTCCGACACATGTAATGGCCCCTTTACACGCAGCTACAGGTGACAGGTTTTCCACAGGTAACTTACTGGTTGCAGTGAAATCATGGAGACATAGTTCTATCTTGGTGCTGTGTACAAATGGAACTATGTCTCCATTATTTCACTGCAGCCAGTAAGTTACCTGTGGAAAACCTGTCACCTGAAGCTGCGTGTAAAGGGGCCATTAGTCTGTTCTATACCATTAGCTAACATGGCTCCGACTGCAATGCGATAAAATCACACATTGCAGTCTTCCGAGTTTCACGCCAGTGTGGCCGTGCCCTTAAACTATCGTGCAGTCAGACTAGAATTTCTTAGGAAATGTTTATGGGATTACACACAACATGTATCAAGCATGCCTTGCCTCATCTAGTACATTGCTTTCTACAACAATTCTTCTTAAGGGCTTGTTACACGCAACGATATCGCTAATGATATCGTTGCGACGTCACCGATTTTGTGACGTGGCAGCCACCTCGTAGCGAAGCCGCTGTTTGTGACATGTACCAATGACCAGCGATCAGCTTGCTGATTGCTGATCATTGGTATATGGCCTGGACGACTTTTCCGTCGTTGGTCTGCCGCTGTCATGCAAGCATCGGCGTGCGTGAGAGCGGGAGACCAACGATCAACGACCTCCCGGCCGATGCCCAGCGCTGCACAGTACACGCTGGAACATAGTAATCAGGGTAAACATCAGGTAACTAAGCACAGTGCTGCACTTAGTTACCTGATGTGTACCCTGGTTACCAGCGTTCTCGCTGTCTGCTGGTGAGTCTGCCTGTGTGACAGCTCACCAGCGATATAACGATGTCCCAATTGTTGGTCGGATCGCTGGGACATCGCAGCGTGTAACCCGGCCTTTAGTCTACAATTCAATATGGTTTGCAGCATTATTTTGAGAACATTTCTCATTTAATAAGTCATTACATGTTTTATTAATCTAAACAAAAGACGCAATTATATCTCTGCCCGCAATTACAAAAAGACTGTTCAGATCTTTTCATAATTTGTAGCAATGACTGTCTTACAATGTATCTGGCACAATGTCATTAATTAACACTGTCGAATAAACCTATCCTGCTGAGAAGCTCTTGCTGTAGTCTTAATGAGCAAATTTTCTTGTCAAAGATATTAAATATATGGTAAGCTTACGGCTTGATTAATTATATCTGTTTCATATTCATATAGACAACATTCATTTTTGATAGATTAGAAATAAAAAAAAAAGTTCACATCCCCATGAGAACAATATTTGTTATTAGCCAGGACGTTCTGATGATCATACGTGGTAAAGTAAACCACATAGAAAAACAGAAACACTATGAAATGTACGGTCACATGCCTTCAGTATAAGATTCTCTGCTGATCAACAGGGGATGAAATGATTGAAGTTAACCAATCAGGGGAATCCAAGGTTTAACCCCAGAAGCTTTCTTGTACCAAGCCAGAAAAACTCTTTTTCATGCTTATAGTTTGTATAAGGCTATGTGCTATGAAATTTTCTGCACCAAATCTGCATCTTTTAGCAGAAAAATGCACCAAAAACAGTGTAGATTTGTGCCATTCATTTTTCCTAACGAAGTCAATGACTGGAAGGGCTGAAAGACAAAGAAAAATATGCAGCAAGACATAGGCTAGGGTCACATTTGCATATGGGCAGCGCTCCGCCATAGAACTAATGTTAAAACTTTCAGGACCATGGAAAGCGGCATGTACAGTGCGCACATTACGTACTGTATCTCCTCCATACAGCGAGGAGCCGCCGGCTTTCATTGATAAATCTGTAATGGCCCCTTTACACGCAGCTACAGGTAACAGGTTTTCCACAGGTAACTTACTGGTTGCAGTGAAATCATGGAGACATGGTTCTATCTTGTTGCTGTGTACAAATGGAATAATCTCTCCATGATTTCACTGCAGCCAGTAAGTTACCTGTGGAAAACCTGTTACCTGTAGCTGCGGGTAAAGGGGCCATAAGAGCTGACAATAGCAGCGATACTGTAATAAGGAGGTTTAAACCCTCACATGCCGCTCTATGTGGCCAACATGTCTCTAGGGAGGGTGGGAACTACCTGGAGACTTGTTGCCCACATATAATATTAACATTAACCCTTTGTTCATCAGTGCGACTGCAGGGATGAACAAGGCATACAGCAACCGGATTGCACATTATGAGCAATCCGGTTACCGGATCCAGGTTTAGGGACACATTTTGAAGCCAAAATGAGTCTGAAGGCCCATGCGATCACCGCATACGGATCTGGATGCGGTAATCGCAATGTGCCTTCCAAATGTGACCCTAGCCATACTGCAAATAGTTTTTGCACCAAATCTACAAGGAAAAAATAAGCAACTTGTGCACAACACTTTAGAATTCTCATAGACATTGTTGTCTTTGGGATAGGCATGCAGATCTGCACCAAAAAGTGAATCAAATCTGCAGCATGCACACATAGCATTATCCACTATGTGCACACAGTACATTTTTTATGCTTTTTTGATTCAGTTGTGTCACAAATCTGCATGTCTAACTTTATGTCAACAAAGTCAATGAGAAGTGTTGTGCACATTTTGCTTATTTCTTCTTTGCAAATTTGGTGTAGAAAATAATCTGCAGCGTCAATTCTTAGGGTGTTTTTGCGTGTTTTTTTCATCCCTTCGACCTGTTGACTTCATTATAAAAAACACAGGGAAAAATGCACCAAAGGCCGGCTTCACACCGCAGTGTGATCAGGTCTGGGGCTGTCTAGCTGGAAACCGGATATTTGCCCTCCGGTTCTATTTGCAAATCGGGTCCAGGGCTGTCCGATTCACATCGGACAGCTCCGGACCTGGTCACACCGTGGTGTGAAGCAGGTCAAGGTCGCATCAAAAATGCATTGTGTTTTTGGTTCATTTTTCTGCCAGGAGATACAGATTTGGTGCAGAAAAATTCTGCACCAAATACTCAATGTGCGCACACAGTTTGTAAGAAAGACCTAGCCTGAAGATGTCTTTAATGAGCTGGAATGTATAGAACAGTTATGTAGGATGTTT
>JARQOC010000002.1:70438323-70557162 GCA_033576535.1 Allobates femoralis | reverse complement strand
CCATCCCAAATGTATGTTACAGGGCCACCTGAGACCCCTCAAAAATAAGGTTTCTTTATACCTGTTGGCCCTCTGAAAACTTGAATTGAGGGCAGCAGAATGACATGGAGGTGTTGTTGCAGGAGGAGGAGGAGGGTGAAGGCCAACACACCAATGGGCATGTTGTAGCTGGCATTGTAAACTGCCATGGAATATGTATTTTACTATCTCAGTAATAATGAGGAATGGACCGCACAAATGTGTAATAGCAGTCCCTCCCAAGCGTATAGTACAAGGCCACCTGAGGTTCCTCTGGGCAAAGCCCAACATACCATCAGGCATTGTAAAGTGCTGTGGAATATCTAACTAAAAATTATGTCTGAGTGAGGGACCTACAAAATGTATAAGTCAGGGCCCAAATGTAAATGGAAAAAAAAGCAAAGACACTACTTGTGAAAAAATTGTAAAACAGATATTTTTTTACTTCTTTATTTAGCCTTATATACAAGTGATTATGCAGGAAACTGGTTTCTTAACATTTTGCCTGTAAAATGAAATTTAGCTTAGGTTTGGTAGTTGTTCTTGTGATTTAGTAAAAGTGGCAAAATGCTGTGACCACCTTATTCCTAGAAGCCATATATGAGTCTGAAATTAATGCAGGAATATTTACCAGAATCTTCCCATTCTGTCTCATCACTTTCCCATCCATTTCAGCCTTTTGCTCAGGCTCCCAGACCTCTTCATTGGTACCAGCAAAATATTACTCACGTTCCCATTGACTTGCATTGGACTCTTTTTTTTTTGGTATGAATACAGGATTATTACAAAGTACTCAGTACAAATCTGTTAATTCCAGGTATTTTAGAATTCGATCATCACTATGAATTATACAAATAACACACTTGTGCACATGACAACAATGTGTACTATAAACATACTTTATGAAATGAAATAGTGATTGAACATTTTTGCAAAAGCAATATCCGCAGTAGGCTTTGTCATGAGTGTGAACAGACATATAAGACCATGCATGTAAAGCATATGATGGTCATATGCTATTTTTATATGAATTGCTATCACATAACTGTAGAAGAGGTGGCCCTGCATGCTGCTGACCCTCTGCAATAATAAAGGTTTGCTCTTCAAAAAGAAAAAATATATATATATATACATAATATATATTATTAATAATAATAATAATAATTATTATTATTATCATTATTATTATTATTACATAAAAAATCCCCAAAAACATGAATCTCTCTTAAATAATTGTTTTAAGGACATTCTAAGCTTCCTGGACATCACAGCTGCTGCCACGTCTGGCACTATTTCCAAAATTCACATTTTGCAGGTGTCAAAACACCTGCAATCTCCAGGTAGCCTAAAAAAATTAATTTTAAGCTAAAAAAAAATTATCCATCTTGATACAAGCTGGTAGACCTGCTGGCAGGAATACTCCTAAATGTAAGGTTCAGTGTTTTTCCCCACCAATGGGCCTTCTGGTGAGCGTTTTGACCCTAAATAATCAGGGACAGTTTTATGTCCATATCAAACTTCAATTTTTCTTCCCAAACAGAGCTATATTCACCAATTTTTAAAAGAAAATTCCTCGGACTTCCAATTCTGAACAAAATCTGCAATACTCACACCGAATTACAAATTGGAGAACATGTTCAGGTAAAGTTCCCTCATCTCTAATCAGGACATGGACTCAATATCTTGAGGTCAGATGAATTATGTACCGTATATACTAGTGTATAAGCCGACCCGTGTATAAGCCGACCCCCATACTTTTGCCCCCAAAACCTGGGAAAACCTATTGACTCGTGTATAAGCCGAGGGTGGACCCCAGCACAGGTGTACAGCCCCCAGCAGTGTGGTATACAGGCCCCCCAATGGTAGTATACAGCAGCCTCCCCAGTGGCATATACAGGCCCCAGTAGTATATACAGCAACCCCAGTGGTATACAGCAGCCTCCCCAGTGGTATATACAGACCCCACCAGTATATACAGCAGCCCCAGTGGTATATACAGCAGCCCCAGTGGTATATACAGCAGCCCCAGTGGTATATACAGCAGCCCCAGTGGTATACAGGCCTCAGCAGTATATACAGCAGCCCCCAGGGGTTATACAGCAGCCCCCAGGGGTTATACAGCACCCCCCAGGGGTTATACAGCGGCCCCCAGGGGGTACCCAGCGGCCCCCTGGGGGTACCCAGCAGCCCTCAGGGGGTACCCAGCAGCCCCCTGGGGGTACCCAGCAGCCCCAAGGGGGTACCCAGCAGCCCCCTGGGGGTACCAACAGCCCCCTGGGGGTACCAACAGCCCCCTGGGGGTACCAACAGCCCCCTGGGGGTACCCAGCAGCCCCCAGGGGGTACCCAGCAGCCCCCTGGGGGTACCAACAGCCCCCTGGGGGTACCAACAGCCCCCAGGGGGTACCCAGCAGCCCCCAGGGGGTACCAACAGACCCCAAAAGCTGGCACTGTCCCCCCTTGTGAGGGCCCCCCCCCCGCTGCTTATACATTACCATCCCGGTGTTCTGATCGGCGCCGCTCCTCGGTGCTTCTTCTTCATCCTCCCGTCCTCGCTGGCTGCATCCGGGATCTCCGTCCGTCGCGCGATGACGTCATATGCCTGCGACGGCCGGAGATCCCGAATGCAGCCAGCGAGGACGGGAGGATGAAGAAGGAGCACCGAGGAGCGGCGCCGATCAGAACACCGGGATGGTAATGTATAAGCAGTGGGGGGGGGGGGGGCCCTTACAAGGGGGGACAGTGCCAGCTTTTGGGGGGCATATATGAACTGCTTCCCCCTGCCGCTGATTGACAGGGGGAAGCAGTGCATATATAATGAGCGGCCCCACATGACGGGCCGCTCATACAGCAGCCTCCCCCCGCCTCCTCCAGCCTCCACAGCCCCCACCACAGCAGATTATATAGCACAGCAGCCGTATAGACCCGTGTATAAGCCGAGGGGGGGACTTTTCAGCCCAAATTTTGGGCTGAAAAACTCAGCTTATACACGAGTATATACGGTATGTTTGTACATACAAATATGGGGCCCAACCAAATTAAGTCCTTTCTATTTTACATTTACTAAATCTACTCTCCTGTACATGTTGTTTTTCCTCTAAGGAATGATTATATCTCCTGATCACATAGCCCATATGACAATGAATATAAATCAGCATAAAACAAGAACTCAATGAATAGGACTCATCATTCAGACAGTCTTGGCAACATTTATTTGTGGTTGAGTCATATAGTTGCAAGGCTAACCCGTAATCCAAGGAACTCGGACTTTCCGTTGCCTTTGGCCAAATGTGCCAGACATTTGTATATTATGAAGATGTCATTTATCTCATGAGGTGGCATGCACTCCCTCACCATCTTCTTCAAGTTTTCTGGGTCATTAAAGAAGGACAGGTTATCGAATCCGGCTTTCTTGTCCTTCATGATCCCATAAGTGTTTACAAGGTATTCTGTAAACTTGATGTGCACTGCAGGGTTATAGCCCATCTTCTTCAGCTGACTCATTGTTTCAAGATAGTGCAGGCGCAACTCGGATCTTAACTTCTCGTCCACTTTGCCGGTCAGTGGACATGTGGTCACCTGTAATCATAAAATAGACTTTCAATGTACATTTATCACAGCTTTTTTTAATCTCCTCATTTTCATTCATTTGCATTATATTTCTCACTTCTCCAGGGCTTAAAAAATAATGATAGGTAGCTAATACCCTTATTCATTTTCTAGGCATTTCAGCACCATCACTTTGGTGGCCCCGCCGGTCTCCAGATTTATTGTTTGTTACAATATTGCCTGGACAATTGCTATCAATTCCATTGGTGGAAGACATTTGTTTATGAACAGGCATTATATTCAAATCTGGTGCCTCTCTAACAAACTTCTCCATTTATTAAAATAAATACTTCAATAAATATTTAATAGTAATTTAGATTTGTCACCTGTAAAATCTTCTCTTCTATATTGGCCACCTGGTATCCATACAGCCGATGTTGATCCAGGAATATGGCGCACAGAATATGACGGTCCAGCTGAAACGCCATGCGGCCTACAATGCGCTGGCACTTCATTACTTTTTCAGGGTCTGCAAAAATGAATTAGTAAAATCTTGAAATAATTGAATCAATGCAAATTAAGACTGGCACTATGTACTCCGGAGGTATTGGACAGCTAATAATGATGTCCATCTGCTCACCTAGAGCGGGAAGGAGTCCATCTTCTGGTTTCTGTCTTTGATATTTGTAATATTTAAATACAATGTTTTCCATATATTAATGTTATTCTATATACATACCCTGGAGGAAGGGTTTCACTCGGCCTCATGGAGGGAGCACCCCTGGTCCATTGGTGACAAGACTTGTCTATACCCTATCTACACTGCTGTGTCTATACTCTGTGCCAGAGTGAGGTCCCTCCCTATAGGCTCCTCTGCCATGGACTGTTCCATGAACCCTAAATGCTAATATCTACCTAAACATTTGAGTTTTTTAATGAATGCCTGAATTAAGAAGACTATAACTTCTGGCTCCCTATGGGTATGGTAGAAAAGCTTACTAGTAATCAGACACAGGTGTCAGCCTAATGTCAATTTTTAAAAAGATTTCTAAAATCTCGAGTACTAACGAAAACACTAAATATTAAGAAAATACAGGTGTTGGAAACACAACTTTTGGGGGAAATCTGTGTGTAATCCCAGCCTTACCCTTGTTGTCTTTTTTCTGTTGTCCTGGGCAAATTGCGGTTTGAGCTGCCTTCTTTTCATGATCTTTTAAGACAGATCGCAGCTCCACGTTCTCTTGTCTCAGCCCCATCAGTTTGCGCAGTCCGGTATTTTCACATACAAGACGCGCACATTCATCCTTTATATCCTCCTGATAGTCACAAGTATCTGGGCTGTTTGGGAAAAAGTCCATGGTGTCACCAGGAAAAGGTCTTTGCATCTTCACAGTTTCCCCTTCAGGCAGCAAATGTGTCTGTAATGTGTCTGATGTGATGGGAAATACATGATCCAACATTCTAAGCTCATCAGCTGCGGCAGTAGAACCTGGGTATGAGCTCATCGTTCATTGCAACAAATGGGAATTCCCAACTTTGGTGAAATTGGGCAAAATCTCAAATATCTAGACCCGTAGGAAAATATTATTGATAATATTAATTGTAAAAGTTTAGGAAGCTAATGTAGGATCCAATTTTAAAAATGAATAAAAATCACACAGTTTCTATATTTAATGACATAGAGAATACTAATGAAATAAGAGATTATCTAATTACAGTATATACAGAACATAGTATTAGCACAAAAAAGTGAGTTTAATTAAAAGGTGAATTTCCCTAAAACATAACCTTTAATAAATACAATGAAAGTGATCTCCACAAACAAAAACAACCACATATACATACAAAAAATGCCCAAAACTATTTATCAAAGGGACAACACAGAAGGAAACACTGGTAAATGTTCTAAAAAGGCAATGGTCACAGTGGTGACTAAACATGGGCATCAAATCACATAGGAACTACATCATCATTATCATCACAGTACATAACCATGAAGGGGAGAAAAAGGAACAATCTCACCCATTTGATGCAGGTTGGCATATGTCCATGCATGGCTCAGCTCCACTCCTTTAGCAGTACAGTAGTGATCCGGAAAGGAAAATCATTGGGAGAAAAGGGTATCCTAAAAGGTAATAAAGTGTGCTGGCCCTGGTACCCCTTAAATTAGCTCCCACCTTGACAAGGGCAGTCCAATTCTAACCCTATATCTACTATACAATTGCCTAATCGTGTCTTTCTAAGGCCGAAATCGCGCGCCAGTTTGCCAGCGCTTATTGGTCGCCGCCAGCCGCGGCAACCAATGAGCGCAGCGTATGCAAAACGGCCACGCGCATTCAAAACCTGGTGACGGCGACGCATTAGCGACGCGGGATTGCCGTGACAGCGCTACACTCACATTGCGGGCGGGAAAGCCAACTTCACTGTCGGCTTTACCTCCCCACTATTTGAAATGAACAGCTGATGCTTCGGCATTAGCTGTTCACTCAGAGTAGCCGCCCAATATCTCCCCTCGCTTTCCCGCTCCCGCTGCCCCACTTCATACTCCCACTGCCCCGCTCCATGCTCCCGCTCCATGCTCCCGCTGCCCCGTCCCCGCTCACCCATCGCTTAACCCGGCATTCCTCTTTTCTTTCTTGGTGCATTGATATGCGGTAATGAAAGGCAGCGGGGTTAACAGAGGTGGCATCATAATGGGCGTGACTGAGGACACGCCCACCACATTAGGGCAGTGTTCTCAGTCACGCCCATTAATACACCCCCTCTTTTAACCCCGCGGACCTTTCATTCCCGAACATCAATGCAGCAAGAAAGTAAAGAGAAGGAAGAGGAACAATGTCTGGGTTAGTGGAGCCTCCTCCATCCTGCTATTCACTGAACCCACACTGCCCCCTTTCACCCCACACTACGCACTAAACCCACACTGCCCCCACTGAACCCCACTCTCACTCGCTCAGCACCCAGTCACCTCCGTTCAGCACCCAGTCACCTGTCTCAACATCCACTCACCCATCTCAGCATCCACTCACCCTTATCAGCACTCAGTCACCCCCGCTGAGCACCCAGTCCCACGTCTCAGCACCCAGCCACCTGTCTTAGCACACAGTCACCCGTCTCAGCACCCAGTCACCCGTCTCAGCACCCAGTCACCCGTCTCAGCACCCAGTCACCCGTCTCAACATCCACTTACCTGCTCAGCACCCACTCACCCGTCTCAACATCCACTTACCTGCTCAGCACCCACTCACCCCGGCTCAGCACCCACTCACCCCCGCTCAACACCCACTCACCCCCGCTCAGCACCCACTCACCCCCGCTCAGCACCCACTCACCCCCACTCAGCACCCAGTCACCTACACTCAGCACCCAGTCACCTTTGCTCAGCACCCAGTCACCCATCTCAGCATCCAGTCACTCGCTCAGCACCCAGCCCCCCCCTCTCAGCACCCACTCACCTGCTCAGCACTCACTCACCCCTGCTCAGCACCCAGTCACCCCCGCTCAGCATTCACTCACCACTTTCAGCACTCACTCACCCTCACTCAACACCCACTCTCCCCCGCTCAGCACCCACTCACCCCTGCTCAACACCGCTGCACACCGACACCGCTGCACACCAACACCGCTGCACACCGACACTGGTGTACACCAACACCACTGAACACAGAGAATGCTGTACACTGACACTGCTGAACACCAACACTTCTGTACACCGACACTGATGCACACCGACACCCCTGAACTCCCACACCGCTGCACACTGACACCGCTGCACACTGACACCACTGCACACTGACACTGCTGTACACTGACACTGCTGCACAACGACACTGCTGCACAACGACACCGCTGCACACCGGCATTGCTGTACGCCGACACCGCTGCCCATGCACACCGGCATTGCTGTACGCCGACACCGCTGCCCACCGACACCGCTGCCCACTGACATAGCTGCCCACCGACATAGCTGCCCACCGACATAGCTGCCCACCGACTTAGCTGTACACCGACACTGCTGCACACCGCCACTGCTGCACACCGACATAGCTGCCCACCGACATAGCAGCCCACCGACATAGCTGCCCACCGACATAGCTGCCCACCGACATAGCTGTACACCGCCACTGCTGCACACCGCCACTGCTGCACACCGACACCACTGCCCACCGACACCGCTACCTACCGCCACCGCTGCACAGTGCCACCGCTGCACAGTGCCACCGCTGCACACCGACACTGCTGTACACTGACACTGCTGTGCACCGACACTGCTGTATACCGACACCGCTGCACAACAACACTGCTGAGGCCACAACCAATCAGCGATATTAGTGCTGGATTTATACCCAGATTCGCATTGCATTATTCTTACAGTTTCATAAATAAACTATTGCACATACATATTCTATAATACCCGATGCGTTAGAGTCGGGCCACCATAGTGTAATATATATATATATATATATATATATATATATATATATATATATTGAAAAACTGAACAGCACCAAACTCAAGAAATACTGAGGAGTGCTAAAGCCTAGAAATGCCCTGCCCAAAGCAAAATGAACATGGAAAATAATCAGGCAGCGCTCCAAAATAAAGAAAAAAGTAGACTTTTATTAGTCCATGTGGCGCAAAATTTTGGTCCATGTGACCTTCATCAAGCACAAAGTGAATGTGCACAAAGCAGTATAAATACATTATATGGTGTACAATAATTAGATGCAATAAGAACAATAATTAGGCAAACATACCATATAAAATAAAGTGCAAGTGCTCCTGATTGCATACAAAGTGGACACAAGTGCAATGCATATACAGTCCAATTGTTGTACATTATTACAGTGTCAGCTATGATACAATAAAGTGCATCAACAGTTAATAAGACTGATTATTCTCAGCTGAAGTGCTTTTTAAAAAAAATAGATTAATACCACATGTCTCAGAATTACATCCATCGCCGTCATATAAATTAAATACTACCACCTCTCCGCGTCCCAGGCATCCTACTGTGCATGTCCATTATGTCACTTCCATTATATTATAGAGAGGCGAGAATGCAGATTGGCGCATGCGCCATGGAACCCGGAAATTCCTCGGCCGCCATTTTGATTACAGGACAAAGCGCTACTGCTCACATACTTATATGCCCATACATGCATTCATAACAAAACCAGATTTATATATGGCATTTCATATTCCTGCTTCTTGATCATTGAAAATCAGATACCACATAAAGTGATACATCCTGAGGCTTTATATAGCATCGCTCCAGTCACCAGTGGCAATCACACTGCCCACCACTCCTGTCGACATATGTGTGCCATATGTGTAGAGTCGCATGTAAACCCACTGGTCCAAATGACCCACCCCTGTTATGTCCTGGCGATCAGACACTTAAGTATTCGGCACCACTAACTAGTGGCATTGTGATGGGTCTGATAGAAACGGAGCAGCAGGAAATATACTACAGTAGTCAAAAATAAATAAAAACATGCATCTCTCAACTTATAAAATCACTAAAAAGTGACGTAAAAAAAGAATTACCATACAGATGTCTATTTTAATTCATTATATTAAACCTGATGGACCAGGATCACTAACTCTGCTCCATACATGCGCTTGCACCTGAAAAAAGGGACAAGTGAAGGTCAAAAATATATATTTGTTATTGAAACTCGAATAAAAAATTATTTGAACACAAAAAGATATATTTGATGATATATCAAAATTCCCTAATTACGCTGTATACATATAAGGAGAAATGGGAAAAACATAAGGTGGCCTGTTCCTATAGTATGGTATGTATCTTAAAGTCCACGTTAAAGGGGAACGCCAGTGAGAGAAAACTTTTTAGTACAGTCCTTGCCCTCCTACATTGTGAAGCAGAGCTGTACACTGCAGTTCTAGGATCAATAGATCACTTATAAATCGATAAAATCATATCTGCTCCTCAGCCCTTACCTCCCTAATGGGACAGAGGATTTTTAGCATGTCAGCTTGAATTAGTAGCAGAAAACAGGAGGTGTGTTTGGGGGTGTGGATGCTGGGAGCTCCAGGCTCATCCTACATTCCAGCCCCTTCACACGTCTGTATAGGAAGGGGGCATGGCAGGGAGCATGGCCATTGGCTTCATGCTCACACTACAATCTAGTCCCTGCTATTTCATCCTAAGTGACAGGGGGGTTCAGGCATGAAATAGCAATCATGTCACCAAGCAGATACAAATACATACTGTGATCTTCTGCTGTACTATGATGCATAACATGTACTGTTATTGTGAGGCTAGGAGTAGAGGAAAATCATTACATTGATCGATTCAGCTCTGCATGGTCTCCACTCCCCCATAGGAACATGGTAGCTTCCTATCCCTCCAACTTTCAATGGATCATCAACATCATCACTCCTTACTGGAGTGTAGGATGATCCTGCAGCCCCCAGGGTACACACCCCTAACACATCTTTTGTCACTGCTGTCTCAGGCTAAAATTTTATGCCCCATGAGGGAGGATGGAGAGCTGAGTAGGAGGTATGATTTTATTGAATTATAGGTGATCTAAGAATTCTAGAACTGTAGTGCCCAGCTCTGCTTCATCATTTAGCAGGGCAGGGACTGTACTAAAATGTTTTCTTAATCTGGAGTTCCCCTTTAATACCATGTGGCTTCAAGGGGTTTAATTTGAAAATCCACTCCAACTCCTTCTTCATGAGAGATGAAATTCTATTTCTCCCTCTTCTTTATATTGGTAGCCTCTCTTCACTCTGGTCCAGTGGTGCTTATGAAAATTGTGCAGAAAACCATTTAGTGCCACATCCAGGCAGCAACCACAGATTTTGACAAAAACCATTTTATTCGGCAAATCTGGTCTGCTAGATTCACATCCCCAGATTTTTTTGGCCTGCAACAACTGACTTGCAAATCTGTTACCATCAAATATGAGTGGTAAAAGCTGTGGTCGTGGTGGAAAGGGGAATAAGTGTGATGGTAAGGAGAAAACACTCCGTGATGTAAATAGTAAAGTAACCAAAAGTTCTCCTCAACAAACACTGGCGTCCAGGCAAATAAAAATGTCAACTTATTTTAGTGGACAGTCTGGTCTCATCACTTTCTCAGGCAGCAGCAGATCACTACGACTTGTGGATGAGGCCCAGAAAGAGCAGGTGCTACAATGGACATCAAGCGCTCCATCAAGTGGCCTCTCCTCCACCTTAACTTCAACAGCATACACACTGCAGTCCTCACAGGTGTCAGCCCAATCACACATGTTTCTTCACGTGTAACAAGTCGCCAGCCGCCCTACTGACTGTAGGTCAACACAGATAGCCAAGTCTGAAAAGCTGTTCACGCATGCTTCAGCCTGGGAATCAGAGGTCTGCTCCAAAACTTCACCCAAGAGTAGGAAGTGATTTGCACTAATGCCCAAAATCTTTGTGAGTTGGATCCAGGGGTGGACGAAGAAGGGTTCAAGCATGATGCAGACCTTTATTACCAAACTTTAACCCCTGTTGGTGGAGACAATGAGGCTGATGATGATGACACTCAGATACCTGAGGAGGATGTCTACATGACTTTGTGACCAGGGCTGGAAGAGGGTGGCTGTAAGGGTAAGGAGGGTAACCATGTGCATGATCCAACACTTCTTATTCTTCAGGCTATTTCATACCCATTCCTTCAGCAGTATAGCTAACCACTTCTGAAGAAGCATGATGTGAAACGTGTGTCAATGGGTAAACTTGGACTTTTAACTGTTGTGTTTTAACTTTGCACGCTTAAGATATATGGGCTGTACCTTGTCCTGGGAAGTATATAGACCATTAACCAGGCAATGTACTTATACCTTACCCTATATGCTGGATTTTGTCCTTTGGACAATATAGACCATTCACCAGGCTCCTTATTGACACTCCATTCTGTATGCACTTTGCACTTTACTTTGTCATAATTTGCACTGTATATTTGAATAATGACATTTCATTGGGACATACAGATGAATTAAACCATTATATTTAATATGTGTACCCAGTGATTCCTAATTTATTGATATAACTTAGATCATTTATCTATTTAATAATTTATTTATTCCATGGGCTTCATTTCTTCTGCAATTTACTTAGTAATTATGCCTTGCAATTAGTGGTGAGCGGACCCGTGGATGTTTGGGTTCGCTGGGTTCTGGCTGGACTTTAAAAAAAAGTTTGGTTCAGGACCCGGACTTGACTTAAACTTGACCACGGACCCAAAAGCTGTAAGGTAATGACATAGAAAGCCACTGCAAACAATCAATCTATTTCTTTTTACTTTCACCCCATACTACTTAATAATATTTTTTCATTTATATAGCACTATTAATTCCATAGTGTTTTACATACATTTACAACACTGTCCCCTATCGGTGCTCACAATTTAAATCCTATCAGTATGTCTTTGAAATGTGGGAGGAAACCAGAGTGCCCAGAGGAAACCCAAGCAAACAGAGGGAGAACATACAAACTCCTTGAAGATGTTGTCCTTAGTGGGAATTGAACTAAGGACCTCAGCACTGCAATGCTGACCACTGAGCCAACATGTCACTACTTCATTTATTACTAACACCTAAAATCCCTGCACCTAGTAAGGAACTAGTCATTTCTCCGTCCATCCTCCCCAGCCATCTCACCTCCTCCTCAGAACTGTTCCTCCACATACAATCCACATCACACACACACGGCCACATCGTACCTTCTCCTGCTCCCACCTTCTAACACTCATTCTGCTACTTCTCATTGCTGGTGATGTATCTCCAAATCCTTGCCCACCCCATCACATCTCCACACTCATTTCTAACCACCACCCACAATCTTTCTCAAGTTTTCGCAACCCTAATAACCTTGAATCTATTCAGCCAGCCCCCAGTCCCCGTACTATGGAATGCTCGCTCTGTCTGCAGCAAACTTTCATACATCCACAACCTCTTTATCACAAACACAGTCTCCTTCCTCGGCATCACTAAAACCATGTCTCACCCCCTCTGACAGCTTCTCCAGTTGCACATTCTTATGGTGGATTCCATCTCTCTCACACCCTTCGCCCCAGCAACAAACATAGTGGAGGAGTTAGCATCCTGTCTGATAACTACTCATTTACCCTAAATCCACTACCACCCTGCACTACTCTTCCCTCATTTGAGGTGCAATCCGTCTGCATCTACTCCCCCTCCAACCTCCAGCTTGTTGTCATCTACTGCCCTCCAGAGCTAGCCATCACTATCTTTCTTGACCATTTCACCACCTGACTACGTCATTTACTTTCTCCTGACATGCCCACTATCATCATGAGTGACTTCAACATCTCCATTGACACTTCCAGCTCAGCTGCCAATAAACATTTATCACAAACTACCTCCTTTGGGCTGTCTCAATGGTCTTCCTTGACCACACACAAAGATAGCCACACGCTGGACCTTATCTTCATCTGCCTCTGTTCCCCTACTTAACTCTCAAACTCACCTCTCCCCTTGTCTGACCACAAGCTTCTGACATTATCTTCCCTCTCCAAGTGCGCAACCTCCACTCCACAAACTTATTCATCCTCACAGAAATCTCAAACACCTCTCTGAGTCCCTTCTTCCTCTCACAGACATTGCTTTCCTACACAATACAGGTGCTGCTGCCACTTTATATAACACTGCAATAACAACTGCGCTCGATTTGGCTGCCCTCATCACGCATAGCAAAACTCGCTCAATCTACAGGCAACTCTAGAAGACCAGCCTGACTAAAGAACTGAAACAGGCTTTCAGGGTTGCTGAGCGGGGATAAAAGAGATCCCATTTCGCCGAGCACTTCGTTGCTTACAGTCCTTCACTAGCTTCAAGTCTACACTCAAAACAAACTTACTTGTCATCTCTCATATCTTCCCTGTCTAACAACTCTAAACACATATTCAACATTTTCAATTCCTCCTCTGGCCAGCATCTCTTTCCTCTCCTCTTATCTCTGCTGAAGACTTTGCCTCTTTCTTCAAGCTGAAGATTGATAACATAAGAGAAAGCTTTGGCCTGCAGCCATCATAGCACCTCCTCATAACCACTCTGCCCTCTTCTTCCACAACCAGCATCTCAACCATGACAGATCAGCTCTCCCATCTTCTGTCAAGATCACATCTCACCAGCCTGTGCACTTGACCCGCTCCCATCCCACCTCATCCTTAACCTTGCCTCAGACTTCATCCCAACCCTAATACATCTCTTCAACCTTTCACTAACAACTGGTGTCTCCCCCTCAACCTTCAAACATGCCTCAATCTCACCCATCCTCAATAAACCCTCCCTGACCCATCTTCTGTGTCTAGCTGTCACCCCATATCACTTCTCTCCTATGCCTCAAAACTACTGGAACAGTATTTCGATCTAGAACTGTCCTGCCATCTCTCCTCCTGCTCCCTCTTTGACTAGTTACAATCTGGCTTCTGTCTGCATCACTCAACTAAAACTTCTCTAACTAAAGTCACCAATGATCAACTAACCGCAAAGAGCAAGCAACACTACTCTGTCCTCCCCTTTCTGGACCCTTCTGCTGCCTTTGATAATGTAGACCATTCTCTCTTGCGACAGATTCTCTCAACTTTTGGTATAAACAGACTTGGCCCTCTCCTGGATCTTGTCATATCTAACAGACTAGACATTCAGTGTCTCTCTCTCTCACACTTCCTCCACATCTCGCCCCCTATCTGTTCGTGTTCCCTGCTAAGTTCTAGGACCCCTACTATTCCCTATCTAAACCTTCAGCCTGGGACAGCTCATAGAGTCTCACGGCTTTCAGCATCTTCACTACGCTGATGACACACAGATCTACTACTCTGGACCTGATATCGCCACCTAAATAACCAAAATCCCACAATGTCTGTCTGCTATTTCATGTTTCTTTACTTCTCGCTTTCTAGAACTGAACATGGACAAAACAGAATTCATCACCTTTCCCCATCTCACACTTACCGTCCACCAGATCTGCACATCAAAGTCAATGACTGTTCTCTTTCCCCAGTCCTGCATGCTTGGTGCCTCCGGGTAATCCTCGAATCTACCCTCACTTTCAAGCTACATATCAAAGCCCTTTCCGTCTCCTGTTGACTCTAACACAATAAAAATCTCCTGGATCCATACATTCTTTGACCAAGAAACTGCAAAAACATGATCTCCCTCCTTGACTATTGCAACCTCCTACTCTCTGGCCTCCCCTATAGCACTATTACACCCCTCCAGTCTATCATAATCTCTGCTGTTTGACTAATCCACCTGTCTCCCCATTATTCCCCAGCCTTTTCTCTCTGCCAAGCCCTTCACTGGCTTCCCACTGTCCAGAAACTCCTTTTAAAAACCCTAATCATGACATACAAAGCCATCCACAACCTGTCCCCTCCATATATCTGTGACATGGTCTCCTGGTACCTACCTACATGCAACCTGCAATCCTCTCAAGATCTCCTTCTCTACTCTCCTCTTTTCTCTTCTTCCCACAACTGCATACAGGATTTCTCCCGTGCATCCCCCATACTCTGGAACTCTCTACCCCAACATACCAGACTCTCACCCACTGTGGAACCTCAAGACCCATCTCTTCTGACAAGTCTACAACCTGCAGTGAGCCTCAGTCCACTAAACCGCTGCCGACCAGCTGTACCCTCTCCTAGTGTATCCTCACCCATCCCTTGTAGACTGTAAGCCCTTACGGGCAGGGTCCTCTCTCCTCCTGTACCTGTGTGTGCCTTGTATGGTTCATAAATATTGTACTTGTCAATGTATGTGCTTTTCACATGTAAAGCAACCTGGAATAAATGGCACTATAATAATGAATAATAGCAATAATATATTACATATATTATTTTATAAAAGATAAAAATAAAAAAATGGTATTGGTTCTCACTGATTTTTAGTAACCAGCATAGCTAAAACAGACAGCTATGGGCTACAGCCCTCAGCTGTCTGCTTCACCTTGGCTGGGTATCAAAAACCGCCGCACATGTCATTTTATTTTTTTTTAATCTTTATTGTTAAAGGCAGGGTACAGTCATTTTCCGCATGCAATAAAGCTTGATGATTGGCTGTCTTTCAAGTACCTTTATTAACATACAAACAGTACCCAAACAACAAACGTAGACTCAGATTTTTCTTGGTCTGTGGTGAAGCCCTGAAAACCCAATGTCCAATATGAACCCTGAAATTTACAGCTCAGGTTCCCCCATCTCTACTAGTAAAATACGTTTTTGTTGCTTCTAATAGACATCAAATTACTGTTGTCCCCATATCCTACAGCAGCTTATCATGAATGGTAATATAAGTGTGCACTAACCCTATACATCTTTATTATTAACACTGGTGTTCTCCTGTTTCTTCCTTTCTAATATTTCCTCTTATTTGATTTTTGATGTTTTTAAATATTGTGTCCACTGAATAAAGAATTATACATTTGTAAAATATATAGGAGTTGCTTTTGCTTATTGGATTTTGTTTATATACTCTTAGGCCTTGATTTGACTAGATAGATAGATAGATAGATAGATAGATAGATAGATAGATAGATAGATAGATAGATAGATAGATAGATAGAAAATGCTACATGACTGCTAGATGCTAGATAGAAAGCATGTCTACACTGTACTCTTATCCCATGTCTCATCCAACTCTCTCTTTGACAACCTTCAATCCGGCTTCCGCCCCCACCACTTCACTGAAACTGCCCTGACCAAAATTACTAACGACTTACTCAGGGCCAAAGCCAACAGACAGTTCTCCGTCCTCCTCCTTCTTGACCTGTCCTCTGCATTCGACATAGTAGACCACTGTCTCCTATTACAGATCCTCTCTTGGTATCACTGTCCTTGCCCTCTCCTGGATCTCTTCCTACCTTTCCAACCACACATTTAGTGTCTCCCACTCCCACAAAACCTCCTCGCCCCATCCTCTCTCTGTTGGAGTCCCTCAAGGCTCTGTCCTGGGGCCCCTGCATTTTTCAATGTATACCCTGGGCCTGGGACAACTCATAAAATCCCATGGCTTCCAGTATCACCTGTACACTGATGACACTCAGATCAACCTCTCTGGCCCAGATGTCACCTCTCTCCTGTCCAGAATCCCAGCGTGTCTATCAGCCATATCCTCCTTCTTTTCTTCTCGCTTCCTAAAACTCAATGTAGACAAAACTGAACTCATCTTCTTTCCTCCATCTCACACACCTTCCTTACCAGACCTATCACAATAAATGACATCACACTTTGCCCTGTACCTGAAGTCCGCTGCCTCGGAGTAACCCTTGACTCTGCCTTGTCCTTCAAATCACACATCCAAGCCCTCGCCACCTCCTGCCACTTCCAACTCAAAAATATTTCCAGAATCCGTCCCTTCCTCAAACCTCAGTCTACTAAACTACTAGTGCATGCCCTCATAATCTCCCTCTCGACTACTGCAACCTCCTCTGTGGCCTCCCTGCTAACACTCTTGCACCTCTCCAATCCGTCCTTAACTCTGCTGCCCGACTAATCCACCTTTCTCCTCGCTATTCCTACACTTCTAACACTGACTTACAAAGCCATCCACAATATGTCCCCCCATATATCTCTGAACTAATCCCCCAATATCATCCAACTCATAATCTTTGATCCTCCCAAGACCTCCTCCTTTCCTCCACAGTTGTACGTTCCTCATCTAACCGCCTGCAAGACTTCGCCTGAGCATCCCCCATTCTCTGGAATTCTGCACCCCAAAACATCTGACTGTCCCCTTCACTCAGAACCTTCAAGCGGAACCTGAAAACCCATCTCTTCAGAATAGCCTCCAATGACCACAGTGCCACCTCACCACCACCAGTGCAGACCCAACCTACTGTCTCTATCCCCACTGCAATGTAGAATGTAAGCCCGCAAGGCAGGGTCCTCTCTCCTTCTGTATCGGTCTGTCACTGTTAGTTTGCTCACTGTATTTTTTTTATCTTGTTTGTATCCCTTTCTCATGTACAGCACCATGGAATCTATGGTGCTCTATAAATAAATAATAATAATAATAATAATAGATAGATAGATAGATCAATAGTAGGGATGGGCGAATCTACTCGCCAGGACTCGTTACTCGGCGAGTAGTAAGGGACTCGCAGGACTCGGTACTCTGCGAGTTTCCCAGTGATTACTCGCATGAGTCCAATGCAAATCAATATCAATCCTAGTTTTGTCAGAAACGCTGACAAAACTAGGATTGCCATTGTTTGCATTAGACTCGGCTACTGTGCCAGTGATAGCAGGGAAACTCGCAAAGTAACTGCTGTTTCTTTGCGAGCCGAGTCCAGCTGTCTTCTCTGTGCAGCTCCAGGGTCCTAGACCCCGCCTGCTGCCTGATGTAGCAGTGCTGAGATTGTTCTCAGTCTGCTCATTCCCTGTGCATAGACATCTATATTTATGCACAGGGGATGTAGCAGAGAGGACATCGCGTTTTGGACTGCGTCGGACAGAAGAGGATTTTTTTAATTAAAGATGGAGTCCCTAATAGCTTTTTTTTTTATTTCAAATAAAAATTTTCTCTGTGTTGTGTTTTTTTAACCCTTTATTGGAGATTCTTAGTGGCTGGGTCAAACGTGGCCTGACATTAAGAATCTCGGGCTTAATACCAGCTTGTATACCAAAGCTGGTATTAACCCCTTTATTACACAGCGTGCCACCGCCACCAGGGCCGCTGGAAGAGCGGGGTTCAGCGCCAGAGGATGGCGCTTCAATGAACGCGCTATCTTCTGGGGCGGCTGCGGGCTGCAATTTGCAGCGGGGGGTGCCCAGAAAGCTTGGGCATCCCTGCGCTGCGGATTCCAGCCCCCAGCTGCTTAGCTGTACCTAGCTAGACATAGAAATTGCGCGGAGCCCCACGCATTTTTTTTAAAATTATTTAATGAATTTCAGAGTCAGAGGCTCAGAGTCAGAGGCTCAGAGTCAGAGTCTCGGAGTCAGAGTCTCGGAGTCGGAGTCTCCTCAGAGTCGGAGTCTCAGAGTCGGAGTCTCAGAGTCGGAGTCTCAGAGTCGGAGTCGCCTCGGAGTCGGAGTCGTCTCGGAGTCGGAGTCGTCTCGGAGTCGGAGTCGGAGTCGTCTCGGAGTCGGAGTCGTCTCGGAGTTGAGTCGGAGTCGGAGTCGTCTCGGAGTCGAGTCGGAGTCGGAGTCGTCTCGGAGTCGTCTCAGAGTCGGAGTTGTCTCGGAGTCGGAGTCGTCTCGGAGTCGGAGTCGTCTCGGAGTCGGAGTCGTCTCGGAGTCGGAGTCGTCTCGGAGTTGGAGTCGTCTCGGAGTCGGAGTCGGAGTCGGAGTCGTCTCGGAGTCGGAGTCGTCTCGGAGTCGAAGTCGTCTCGGAGTCGGAGTCGTCTCGGAGTCGGAGTCATCTCGGGTCGGAGTCGGAGTCATCTCGGAGTTGGAGTCGGAGTCGTCTTGGAGTCGGAGTCGTCTCGGAGTCGGAGTCGTCTCGGAGTCGGAGTCGTCTCGGAGTCGGAGACGTCTCGGAGTCGTCTCGGAGTCGGAGTCGTCTCGGAGTCGGAGTCGTCTCGGAGTCGGAGTCGTCTCGGAGTCGGAGTCGTCTCGGAGTCGTCTCGGAGTCGGAGTGTCTCGGAGTCGGAGTCATCTCGGAGTCGGAGTCAAAAAAATGCGTGGGGCTCCGCGCAATTTCTATGTCTAGCCAGGTACAGCTAAGCAGCTGGGGGCTGGAATCCGCAGCGCAGGGATGCCCAAGCTTTCTGGGCACCCTCCACTGCAAATTGCAGCCCGCAGCCGCCCCAGAAGATGGCGCGTTCATTGAAGCGCCATCCTCTGGCGCTGAACCCCGCTCTTCCAGCGGCCCTGGTGGCGGTGGCACGCTGGGTAATAGAGGTTAGGGCCAGCTTTGTATTATCAGCTGGCCCTAAGCCCGAAATTTATGGTGGTCACGCCAATATTAGACATGACCGCCATGAATTTCTATTAAATTGTTTTAAAAAAAACACAACACAGAGAAATTTTTTTATTAGAAATAAAAAAAAAAGCCATTAGGGACTCCATCTTTAATTAAAAAAATCCTCTTCCGTCCGACGCAGTCCAAAACGCGATGTCCTCTCTGCTACATCCCCTGTGTATAGATATAGATGTCTATGCACAGGGAATGAGCAGACTGAGAACAATCTCAGCACTGCTACATCAGGCAGCAGGCGGGCTCTAGGACCCTGGAGCTGCACAGAGCAGACAGGACTCTTCTCTTATCTGTGCGAGTTTCCCAGCGATTACTTACAAAGTAAACGAGTCCAATGCAAATAAATGACAAAACTAGGATTGCTTCAGGCTGAAGCTTCCGAGAAACATCTGCGATTTGTAAATCTCACACTACTCGCTATTACTCGCTTCCCCATTCATTAACATTGGACTCGCTAGACTCGCAACGAGTAGCGAGTCCTGGGCTCGGACTCGCTAGAGTCAAGCGATTCCGAGTAATTTAGGATTCGCCCATCACTAATCAATAGTTAAATGGATTTATGGATGGTAGTAGTATAAAAGTACTAAAAGTGATGATTTTTAAAAACTATGCAGCAACTGTGAGGATGGATATCATGTTTAGACCTGGATAGGGAATAGGGAATGGGAAGCTCACTCCTCCTCCGTTCTTGATCCAAATCAGGTGCTCAGCGGCATCTGGCAACCACCCCAATCCAAGAATTATTTACAAGAAGAAAAGCTGGCACCCGAACTATTTCCAATGAACTTCAGTTTATTTTACAAAAAAAAATTATTCCTGTAAAATGAACTGAAGTTCGTTGGAAATGGTTCGGGTGCCAGCTTTCCTTCTTGTAAATAATGTTTAGACTACTGCTGAATGTCCAACAGGAAAGAAGTAAAGAGTCACTCTCTGGGAGTTGAATCGAATCCTCTTTATTGATTAGTGCAGGGAGGGGAGTTGCAGCATTAGACAATGGCAAACCATTGGTACTTCCATGTGTCCAATGACCATACCATTGTCCGATGCTACAACTCTCCCTCCGTGCACTATGTGTAATCTGCACCGTTCAATAAAGAGGACTTGATTCAACTCCCAGAGAGTGCCGCTTTTCTTCTTTCCCATTGGATTGTGATATACTTGTTTTACTTGGAGCATGCAACCTGGAAATAAGTGTGACCATTGTGACCGTGGGATCGGTTTGTCACTGTCGAGTGTGACCAGTGTTATAAGACATTCTAGCGGTGCCCAGCTTTACGAACCGCAGCTGAATGTAGTTGTCAGTAATAACAAGCCATAATTCAGGCAACTGCATCTGGTCTTCCCATTATTTATAAGCTTGATCTTTTTTTTAGAGGTCAGTTCAATTACTCTAAGGAGTGTGTGTATTACTGTATATACATAAGTGGAGCCTACTTTTATCACATATCATGGCATAGGTGTCACAGAGAGCTGATCCTTCTGGAAGGCTCAGGCACATCTCCTAGTTGCAGGTAACAATTATTTACATGAGGGAGAAGAACACACACTCTCTAATAGATGTGACTTGTCACTATGAGCTGAGTTGATGTTATCTTGGATGTTAGATATTGAATTTCTTTTTAATGACTGCACACTGAACGAAATGTCATATTCTGCTTATGAAAGTGACCTTAAACGTTTGCAGAGTAGTTAGAGGAGTGGTGTCATTCTGTAAATTTTGGTAATATTTTTAGATACAAAGAAGGATACATAATGGTGGGGAGTAGGGATGGGCGAATCTACTCGCTAGGACTCGTTACTCTGCGAGTAGTAAGGGACTCGCAGGACTCGGTACTCTGCGAGTTTCCCAGCGTTTACTCGCACAGTAATGAGTCCAATGCAAATCAATGGCAATCCTAGTTATTCATTTCCTGAAATAATAAAAAATCAATGCGTGGGGCTCCGCGCAATTTCTATGTCTAGCCAGGTACAGCTAAGCAGCTGGGGGCTGGAATCCGCAGCGCAGGGAGGCCCAAGCTTTCTGGGCAACCCCCGCTGCAAATTGCAGCCCACAGCCACCCCAGAAGATGGAACGTTCATTGAAGCGGCCCTGGTGGCGGTGGCACGCTGGGTAATAAAGGGGTTAATACCAGCTTTGTTATACAAGCTGGTATTAAGCCCGAGATTCTTAATGTCAGGCCAGGTTTGACCCGGCCACTAAGAATCTCCAATAAAGGGTTAAAAAAAAACACAGAAAATTTTTTATTAGAAATAAAAAAAAAAATCCATTAGGGACTCTATCTTTAATTAAAAAAGTCCTCTTCCGTCCGACGTAGTCCAAAACGCGATGTCCTCTCTGCTACATCCCCTGTGCATAGATATAGATGTCTATGCATAGGGAATGAGCAGACTGAGAACAATCTCAGCTCTGCTACATCAGGCAGCAGGTGGGCTCTAGGACCCTGGAGCTGCACAGAGCAGACAGCTCTTCTTCTGCGAGTTTCCCTGCTATCACTGGCACAGTAACGAGTCCAATGCAAGACAATGGCAATCCTAGTTTTGTCAGAGTCTCTGACAAAACTAGGATTGCCATTGATTTGCATTGGTTACTGTGCGAGTAAACGCTGGGAAACTCGCAGAGTAACGAGTCCTAGCAGATAGAGCCTGAAGCTTCCGAGACACATCTGCAATTTGTAAATCGCACATTACTCGCTATTACTCGCTTCCCCATTCATTAACATTGGACTCGCTAGACGAGTAGAGAGTCCCGGGCTCGGACTCGCTATAGTCAAGCGATTCCGAGTAATTTAGGACTCGCCCATCACTAGTGGGGAGGGAATCTGACGAAATTCTAATTTGTTAATTCACTCAAGATTGCTCAGAAAACTTGATTTACCTTCAATTTCTTTCCTCAAATGTAAATTGTTATGCTATAGGGTAGTGTAACCTAACTCCAGTCCATAAGAGCCACCAACAGGTTATGTTTTCAGGATTTCTTTAGCATTGGGCAAGTGTTTGGAATAATCACCTATGAGGGTAATTAAATTATCCCCTGTGCAGTACTAGGGTAACCTGAAAACCTGCACTGTTGGTGGCTCCTGAGGACTGGAGTTTGGGAACACAGTTCTAGGGTGTCCACAGTCAAAGCCTATAATATTATACTCACTCAGCTGTGAACTTTCTTGCCCCTCTCAGGGTCAATTGTCTTTTTTCATCTGATCACTGGTGTAGTCTTCACTGTGTCATCTTTAAGGACTTTTGATGCCAAAACTTTTTGGCATAACTTGTGTTGACGATATGTTGATGTTAACAAGTGATCATGATGTGTCCTTGTAAGCACAGAAAGCCAAAGATGCTGAAACATGTTGAGGAAGGCCCAATAAGACCAAACCAGTGACCAGGATTAAAAATGCATGAAAGCTGGGTGAGTTTTAATTCTTTTTATGTTTTTTAAGCCTTTCCAATTTTTTTTAAATCCAACAAAATTGAGTTTCTTGGAAATGTACAAATCAAATTGCAAAAGAATTAGGATCTGCTGATATTGTGTCCATTCTAAAATAAAGAATTTATAAAAAAAAATAATAATTAACCCTAAACACCTGCAAAGGCTCACTAAGGCTGCCTTGACATTTGCGTATGTGAACGCAGCTTATGCTGCGTTCCCATACGCATTAAAACGCATGCGCACTGCGTTCCTATGTTTAACATAGGAACGCATAGTGCCAGCGTTTGGCAGCGTTTGCTGCGTTTGGGTGCGGATGCGGACCATATCTGCTCCTTCCGGTGTCCCGCGTCCGCACCCGGGACGCAGCATGTCGCGTCCCTGGGGCGGACGAGAGTGTGTGATCTGTACGCAGGCATCCGCCTGTGCACAGATCACATATAGGAGTGAATGGGTGCGCACGGCGGTCCGCAAGCATCTGCAGACCGCCGTGCGCACCATTATAAACATAGGGGCCGCGGTCTGCATGCAGATGCTTGCAGATGCATCTGCAAAACGCTGCAGATGCATCTGCAAGTCTGAAGGCAGCCTAAGTGTTTAAAATGGTCCCATAGTCTAGTTCAGTAGGCTACACAATCATAGAGAAGAATGCTGGCTTGAAAGATGTACAAAAGGCAGTCATTGACTGACTCCACAAGGAGGGTACGCCATAAAAGGTAATTTCTATAGAAGCTGGTTGTTCAGAGAGTTCTGTATCCAAGCATATTTATGGAAGTTTGAGTAGAAGGAAAAAGTAGGGTAGAAATAGCTGCACAAACAAATGGGATAACCACAACCTTGAAAGGATTGTTAAGAAAAGGCCATTCAAAAAATTTAGGGTTGATTCACAAGGAGTGGACTGCTGCTGGAGTCAGAGCTTCAGGAGCAACCACACACAGATGTATCCAGGACATGGGCTACAGCTTCCACATTCCTTGTGTCATGACCAATAGACAATGCAAGAAGCGTTTTACCAAGGCAAAGGAGAAAAAGACCTGGACTGTTGCTCAGTGGTCCAAGGTGTTGTTTTCAGATTAAATACATTTTGCATTTCATTTGGAAATCAAGTTCCCAGGGTCTGGAGGAAGGGTGGAGAGGTCACAGTCCAAGAGTCTGGGAGAATAGTGGGGAGACCACAATCCAAGCTTCTTGAGGTCTAGTGTGAAGTTTCCACAATCAGTGATGGTTTGAGGAGCCATGTATCTGATGGTGTAGGTCCACTGTGCTTTATCAAGACCAAAGTCAGCACTTCCGTCTATCAGGAATTGTTAGAGCATTTCTAGCTTCCCTCTGCCGACAAGCTTTTTGGAGATGGAGATTTCATTTTTTAGCAGGACTTGGCACCTGTCCACACTGCCAAAAGTACCAATACCTGGTTTACCAACTACATTATCACTATGATTGATTGGCCAGCAAACTCACCTGACCTAAACCCTATAGAGAACCTGTAAGGTATTGTCAAGAGGAAGATGAGAGACACCAGACCCAACAATGCAGACGAGCTGAAGGCTGCTAACAAAGCATCCTGGGCTTCAATAACACCTCAGCAATGCCACAGGCTGATCGCCTCCATGCCACGCCGTATTGATGCAGTAACATAGTAACATAGTATTTAAGGTTGAAGGAAAACTTTAAGTCCATCTAGTTCAACCCATAGCCTAATATGTTGATCCAGAGGAAGGCAAAAAAAACCATGTGGCAACACTAAGCTCTTCACTGGGGAAAATTCATGCAAAAGGAGCCCCGACCATGTATTGAATGCATTTACTGTACATACTTTTCACTAGGCTAACATTTATGAAAAAAATCATTATTTCAGTTGGGCTTATCTAATACTCTAATTTTCTGAGACAATGACCTTTGAGTTTTCATTGGCTGTAACGGATAATCATCAACATTAACAGAAATAAACACTTGAAATCTATCACTCTGCTTCACTTTTATGTATTGAATTACTGAAATAAATGATCTTTTTGATGATATTCTAATTTATTGAGACGCACTTGTATATGTATAGACACATAATAATTTGGCCACAACTAAACCATCTTTATTCCAAACTACAGTAAGCTGTGGTCTACTAGAGTCCACCTATACTATTTCTTACTTGTTGCCTCCGAAACTATTCCATCTCTAGTTCTTTCCAGGTCATTGATTTCCAAAATCCATTCTTTGCCTTGGCAGCAGCTACCTGACATCAGCTAATACAGTTCAGTTTGTGGCAACTGAAAAACTTCTTTCCTTTTTCAAATGGAGCCAGTGTCTTTTTCATTTACTATGCAATGATGACATGTTTTTTCCTCTGCCAAATGCATAACATAAATAGGTTGGAGATAGGAGTTGGATGGATGGTATGGAATAGGTGATGTTACCAAGTATACTTTCATAATACCACTATAATATTCAAGTTGAAAGGGTTTTGATCAGATTGTTCATCTCCAGGGACCTAGCAAAATACGGTTTTCATTTTCAGCATTTTATTACCAGAATCTCGAAACCCTATAACAATCATCATTCATTGACGCGATAATGGGTTGATAACAAAACAGGTGAAATAAGTCCGAGTCAAACCATTTCACATAAGACACACAATTTATGAGATGCGCGAAGATTATCTAATTTTTCCATTTGCGTTTTTGTTGCTCTAACGATAGAAGGAAATAGAAAAAAAGAAGAAATTCCCGTGTCTGAAATCAAATTTTAAAGTAATAAATTGTAGCGAGAGAAAATCACATAGAGTCGAACAAGCCTGAAATACCAATAGGAAAAAAAAACCCTTTGATTTCGAAATCCCATTACTGACAGGCACAGTTCAGACCGGAGACGTTACGCATCATCTCAGATGACATTACAGCTTCAAACTCACAAGTCAATTTCAAGTTAATTTACTTTACTCTTCTCACTTTTGTGCGTGTATATTTTTTTTGTAAAAGATTCCTCGAGGTAAAAGTTCATTCCCATTTTAATCTAGAGCTGGAAATAAACGATTTTACAGTACACATTAAATGGAAGAAAACGTAAAATCAATAAGTAAATAACTAAACCTGTACATTACTTAGCACATTCAAATACATTCAGTATTGTAAAGTTGTACTTAAAACAAAAAGAAAAGAACTTTATGCTACTGCTTAATAAAACGTATTGGCTTCATTATATTTTGATGCTACTTGTTAATCTTTGGTTACTACACTGATATTCAATCCCACTTGCATTGACTCTTTCTATAGTTGGTATGGCACTGAAACAATCTGAATATTAATAGAATAAAAAAATTAATAATCTTTATATAGCGCCAACATATTCCAAAGAGCTTCACAATTCAGAAGTCTATATACAGTCATATACAATGCAATAATCCAATAATTAAAGCAAAGGATAATGACGACCCTGTCCGTAAGACTTTATAATATACAATGAGGTTGGGGTGACACAAAGTAGGATGCTTATTGACAATGATGTGTTTTTAGGGAACGCCTAAAACTGTGTACGCTGTGGATAGTCCCAATTTCTTGGGGTACAGCATTCCAGAGAATTGGTGCAGCTCGGGAGAAGTCTTGGGGCGGGAATGGGAGGTTCGGATTAGTAGGGATGATAGTCGGAGGTCGCTTGTAGAATGTAGAGAACGGGTGAGGTGATAGACAGAGAGGAAGGAGGAGATGTAGGGAGGTGCTGCACTGTGAAGAGCTTTGTGGGTGAGAACAACCTTTTTAAATTGTATCTTATGATGTAAGGGCAGCCAGTGCAATAGCTGGCACAGAGCGGCACTGAAATAGAATAACTGCAGTGTAAAGAATTGGGAAACAGTGAGCAGGAACCACTACTTTTTTATTTTAGATTACCGTATATACTCGTGTATAAGCCGACCCGTGTATAAGCCGACCCCCCTACTTTTGCCCCCAAAACCTGGGAAAATCTATTGACTCGCGTATAAGCCGAGGGTGGACTCCAGCACAGGTATACAACCCCCAGCAGTGAGGTATACAGCAGCCTCCCCAGTGGTAGTATACAGCAGCCTCCCCAGTGGTAGTATACAGCAGCAGCCCCAGTGGTAGTATACAGCAGCCCCAGAGGTATATGCAGCCCCAGAGGTATATGCAGCCCCAGAGGTGTGTACAGCAGCCCCAATATACAGCAGCCCCAGTGGTATTGCAGCCCCAGTGGTATTGCAGCCCCTATATACAGCAGCCCCAGTGGTATTGCAGCCCCTATATACAGCAGCCCCAGTGGTATTGCAGCCCCTATATACAGCAGCCCCAGTGGTATTGCAGCCCCAGTGGTATTGCAGCCCCTATATACAGCAGCCCCAGTGGTATTGCAGCCCCAGTGGTATTTCAGCCCCTATATACAGCAGCCCCAGTGGTATTGCAGCTCCAGTAATGCAGGGCCCCTATATACAGCAGCCCCAGTGGTATTGCAGCCCCAGTGGTATTGCAGCCCCTATATACAGCAGCCCCAGTGGTATTGCAGCCCCAGTAATGCAGGGCCCCTATATACAGCAGTCCCAGTGGTAGTATACAGGCAGCCTCAGTAATGCAGGGCCCCCCCCTCATGCTCCGGTCTCCTGTAAAGCAAGTTATACTTATCAGTGCCCGCTGCCGTCCGCGCCCGCCGCTGCCGACATCCCGATCCTCCGTCTTCATGCATCTTCTTCCTGTTTCCTGTGCGCGTCGCCGGTAATGACGTCACTGCCTGCGACGCGCACAGAGCAGGAAGAAGATGAATGAAGATGGAGGATCGCATGTCGGCAGCGGCGGGCGCGGACGGCAGCGGGCACTGATAAGTATAACTTGCTTTACAGGTGACCGGAGCATGAGGGGGGGGCCCTGCATTACTGGGGATGCGGGGGCTGCTGTATACCGCTGTATACAGCAGCCCCCGCACTGACTCGCGTATAAGCCGAGGGGGGTACTTTTCAGCCCAATTTTTGGGCTGAAAAACTCGGCTTATACGCGAGTATATACGGTACTTTAAAATTATCCAATGAACCAAAATAAGGTATATGTTAATTAACCTCTTCACCCCCAGACGTTTTCCATTTTTTTTTGTTTCGCATATTCCTTCCTTTCTTCTAAGAGCCATAATGTTTTCATTTATCCATCAATATAGCCGTATGAGGGCTTGTTTTTTGCAGGATGAGTATTAATCTTTCCATTACTCCATTTATTTTACCATATAGTGTACTGGAAAACAGGAAAAAAATGAGAAGTGCATTGAAACTGCAAAAAGTTCAGCTCTAGGGATGGGCGAGTCTACTCGCTAGGACTCGTTACTCGGCGAGTAGTAAGGGACTCGCAGGACTCGGTACTCTGCGAGTTTCTCAGCGATTACTCGCACAGTAACGAGTCCAATGCAAGTCAATGGCAATCCTAGTTTTGTCAGAGTTTACTTTTTCTCACTCACTAGACTCGCTATATCACATCGCTATGTAGCTTGAATCTCCCCAAATCGTTTTAAACAATCGCACCGCTTCACGGATACCCGCTGTCAGCAGCGAGTCTGAGCAAGTCTGAGCGAGTCTGAGTGAGTCTACGAATCCGAGTCCTGAATACTGTATTCGGGACTCGCGAATACAGAATCTGTTATGTTCAGACAAAGCTTCCGAGTCAGCCTAGCGTGTTAGGTCAGAAAACTTGTGAAGATGGACAAGCATGTTAGCCAATCATATTCAGTAATGCCACAGCCATGTTGGTTGTGGCAGGACTATGATTGGCTTCTGTCCATCATGATGCCTATGTCATGTATGAGAGGTGAGGCTGTATATAAGCCTTGCCACCGCCATTTCCTCCACATTCCTGTGACGATCTGAGCTAGTGCAGGGTGAGGTAGATGCTGGAGCAGATCATGGGGAGTGTCGGTCAGTGTAGGGAAACTTCAAGATTCCTTATATTTAACCCAAACAGCTCTTCTGAGAGCTACCAGGAGGACAGAGGAGTACTGTGTAGAGGACTGTAGGCAGGCAGGCAGGCAGGGAGGAGCAGCCTTACAGTGCACACAGGACCGACCTCATAGCTTAGGCTGGCTTCACATTAGCGTTCCCCTCTGCAGCGCTCTGCGGAGGGCATCGGCAATGTGTGCCCAGCGGCCGCCAACTCCTATCTTTATAATGGGAGCGCACGGTCCCGGGCTCAGACTCGCTAGAGTCAAGCGATTCCGAGTAATTTAGGACTCGCCCATCACTATTCAGCTCTAGTTTCTGGGGGTTTTTTTAGTTATCATTTTTTCTATATGGTAAAAGTGACCTGACTGTATATTTCTCCACATTTTCCACAAGTGCATAGATACCAAACATGTATAGTTGTTTTTTTTATTTACATGGTGAAAAATTTGGGGAAATTTGTAAATAAAATAACAATTTGTGTCTTTATTTTTCAGGACCCATAACATTTTCATTTTTCGGGATGTAGAATTTTTGTGAGTTTTTTTTGCACCCTGAGGTGACGTTTTTACTGATGCCATTTTGAGGTAGATTTGATGTTTTGATGACCTCTTACTACATTTTATTGCAAAGTTGCGATAGCCAAAAAAACATAATTCTGGCATTTGGATTTTTTTCTCTCATTATGATATTTACCGATTGGATTACGGTAATTTATTTTATGTTTTGATAGAGTGGAAATTTCTGAAAGTAGCAATACCAAATATGAGTATTTATAGTGTTTTTTTCACTGTTTCATTTTTAATAGGCCAAAGCTTGAAACGTTTGTGTATTTTTTTTCATTTTTAAAAAACTTAAAAACAAACGTTTTACTGTATTTACTAATCTCCCTAGGGGGCTTGAAATTGCCATCATCTGATCGCTTGTGTAATACTAAGCAGTGCATCAGCACTGCACTGTATAGAAGTAATCACAATCTCCTATGATTGCCAGCTTGGTGAAGTTTGACGGAGAGTTATGTTCGTGAATGGGCTATAAGTAGAGGACTTCAATTAGGGGGCATGATAGGCAGCCCTTAAAAGATGTGTTTTAGGGAACGCCTGAAACTGTGTAAGTTGTGGATAGCCACAATTTCTTGGGGTAGAGCATTCCAGAGAATTGGTGCAGCTCGGGAGAAGTCTTGGGGCCGGGAGTGGGAGGTTCGGATTAGTAGGGATGGTAGTCGTAGGTCACTTGTAGAACGTAGAGAATGGGTGGGGTATTGAAGTAATCATGATCTCCTATGATTTCTAACTCGCAGCCATTGTTCACAGGAGCATCCTAATGCCAGACACAGAGGTCATCAGCTGACACCTGGCTGTCATGACAACTTAGAGACAGAGAAATGTGTTACCTAAGGCAGGGAAATGTGTTACTTCAGAAAACAGCAACTGCGCACTCATGCTGTGAAGTATTTATATTTGCTTAATATAAGTGACTTATACCCTGAATAGCAGATGAGATATGTACTTATCATCAACTGGAGCAGCTGGGCATGGTATGATAACAGAACATAGGAGGGGTACATTTATAATATAATCTCAGCATATTAGCATTTTTTACACATCCAACTGTGGAACTAATTATTATTCCAAGATCTATCGATTAAAATGTGGGTTGTTCATGGGAAGAAACTTCCTTTAAATTTCCAAAAGACAATGCACACATCAATTGAAGATACTGTATCAAACTATGGTTGCATAAAGCTAAAAATGCAAATTTAAAGATTGATAGTATATTTTGAATGGCCATTTGGGACACAAAGCTCTTTATTTAAATTAACAATGCAAGAATAACTCTGATTGGCTAACACTATGAAAATATTTGAAGTTTAGTGCATGTGTAAGGAGATGGAAAAATGTAGAAAACAGCTAAATACATAGTAGAGCTTCTGCAAATGATTACCGCCATCTAATGGTCATAGATTATAAGAAAGGGAAAAAATGATATTAGCAGGAACTGTAAATCAAAGCCCTTGTTTCCCTAGAGGAAGATATAGAAAAAGACACAAGGTCATGTGTTAGCTTTGCAGCAGTTAGGAATTATAAAAGTCCCAAGTAAGCAGAGAAGAGGAGTCAATGGCTGTGCCAGTATCAGAACAGACATATAGAAGCAATTAAGCTATTTTATAGACACAATTACCAGTTTGAGACAAACCAATGAAGTGAAGTCTCAGCCTTGAGTAGAAAAGAGTGATCAAAAGAAGAGAAGCCTGCAGAGACAGATTGAGACAACTAGTTAACCAGACAAAACGAGTTATCAAAAGGACCGGCTGACCAGAGGAGTCTAGAGAAATGGCTGACCAGAGAAATCAAGTGGACTGTTTAACCAAATAAATTGAGATGACCAGCTGACCAGAGGGCAGATACAGAAAACTTAGACAACTGTAATACCAGATAGGGAAATAAAATAAACATGTGTACTGTGACCTGAGGCCTATATTATGGCACAGAGGGAATAAAGGCCATGCTTCAGGAGAGTAATGCTTTGCTGAAGAGACTCATCAGTAAGAGATTTGTGACCAAATAGAGTAGCAACACTGACTGTGGTTAGGGTCTATACTGGGATCACCGTAGTAGGCTTACCCACCAAGCGACAATTATAACAACCATACGGCAGACTCTGATGTATTACAGACTAAGGTATCAGACAGAGTTATCATTGTAAATGACACAGTAGCTGCTTATTTATTTGCATATTAAAAGTGTATTGTTAGAATTACTATACAGTGAGTCCTCACTTAACGACGGGGTTAGGGACCAGAAGGTCCGTTGTTAAGCGTGTCCCGTCATTAAGCGTGACCCTGTAATTCTCCAACCTGAGTCCAGTTATGCTGTCCAGTTGCTGCTCCCATCTGCCCGCATGCTGTGTTCTACAGCTTCCGGCCGCCCATGCTGTACAGTCCAGCACTCTGGGGGGCCACGTTTAAACGGTGCACAGGAAACGTTTCCTGTGCACCATTTAAACGCGTCCCCCAGAGCGCTGGAATGTACAGTGTACAGCATGGGCAGCCGCAAGCTGTACAACACAGCATGCGGGGAGATGGGAGCAGCAACTGGACAGCATAACTGGACTCCGGTTGGAGAACACTGTACAGTACTGCACAAAGTACAATGTACCAGAATCCTGAGACCTGGAGCCACCAGGGAAATCACCTTTTATAATCTCAGGAGACATTCTGGTAAGTGTTGTACAGTACTGTACTGTAGTTAAGAATGACCGTCGTAAGTGCGAGTCGTCATTAAACAGACCCGTCGTTAAGCGGGGACTCACTGTAGTAACCTTCATATCCAGAATCAATATATTCATAGTGTAAAATATACTATACCGTATTCCTATAATGTCTTACTTTCCTGAGCACTGTTCACCAGCTACCTAAGGATATGTCCCCACATTCCAAAGACTCTGCATCCTGAATGCAGTGTCTCCTCTCCTGTAGGAAAGCCAGTGATCCCTGCAGGTGAATGCAGCCGAATGTGCTCATAGTGTTTAGAGCACAATGGCTTTTCCCTGCATTCACCGCTGAGATAGCCCCTGACTCCTCAGCAGTAAATTTGTGTGCTTGCAGCTGGGGAGCCGCCCCACATGTCACTTTATGATGTAGAAAAAACAAGCACAGTGGACTCGGGATTTCTCTAAATCCCATCAACTGTGCTTGCACTGTACAATGTAGCGTTCTATCTATCTATGGTCAGCGCAGCGCCATAGATCTACTGTAAAAGCCTACAGGACCCTGGACAACGGCACATACTATACGTACATTACTGTTGTGGCCAAAAGTATTGACACCCCTGCAATTCTGTCAGATAATACTCAATTTCTTCCTGAAAATGATTGCAATCACAAATTCTTTGGTATTATTATCTTCATTTAATTTGTCTTCAATGAAAAAACACAAAAAGAACTGTCCTAACGCCAAATTGGATATAATTCAATACCAAACAAACAAGTGGGTGGACAAAAGTATTGGCACTGTTAGAAAAATCATGTGATGCTTCTCTAATTTGTGTAATTAACAGCACCAGTAACTTACCTGTGGCACCTAACAGGTGTTGGCAAAAACTAAATCACACTTACAGCCAGTTGACATGGATTAAAGTTGACTCAACCTCTGTCCTGTGTCCTTGTGTATACCACATTGAGCATGGAGAAAAGAAAGAAGACAAAAGAACTGCCTGAGGACTTGAGAAACCAAATTGTGAGGAAGCATGAGCAATCTCAAGGCTACAAGTCCATCTCCAAAGACCTGAATGTTCCCGTGTCTACCGTGCACAGTGGCATCAAGACGTTTAAAGCCCATGGCACTGTGGCTAACCTCCCTAGATGTGAACGGAAAAGAAAAATTGACGAGAGATTTCAACGCAAGATTGTGCGGATGATGGATAAAGAACCTCGACTAACATCCAAACAAGTTCAAGCTGCCCTACAGTCCGAGGGTACAACAGTGTCAACCCGTACTATCCATCGGTGTCTAAATGAAAAGGGACTGTATGGTAGGATACCCAGGAAGACCCCACTTCTTACCCCGAGACATAAAAAAGCCAGGCTGGAGTTTGCCAAAACTTACCTGAGAAAGCGTACAATGTTTTGGAAGAATGTTCTCTGGTCAGATGAGACAAAAGTAGAGCTTTTTGGGCAAAGGCGTCAACATAGAGTTTACAGGAGAAAAAAAGAGGCATTCAAAGAAAAGAACACGGTCCCTACAGTCAAACATGGCGGAGGTTCCCTGATGTTTTGGGGTTGCTTTGCTGCCTCTGGCACTGGACTGCTTGACCGTGTGCATGGCATTATAAAATCTGAAGACTACCAACAAATTTTGCAGCATAATGTAGGGCCCAATGTGAGAAAGCTGGGTCTCCCTCAGAGGTCATGGGTCTTCCAGCAGGACAATGACCCAAAACACACTTCTAAAAACACTAGAAAATGGTTTGAGAGAAAGCACTGGAGACTTGTAAGGTGGCCAGCAATGAGTCCAGACCTGAATCCCATAGAACACCTGTGGAGAGATCTAAAAATGGCAGTTTGGAGAAGGCACCCTTCAAATATCAGGGACCTGGAGCAGTTTGCCATAGAAGAATGGTCTAAAACTCCATCAGAGAATTGTAAGAAACTCATTGATGGTTACCGGTAGCGGTTGATTGCACTCATATTTTGGCTAAAGGTTGTGCAACCAAATATTAGGCTGAGGGTGCCAATACTTTTGTCTGGGCCATTTTTGGAGTTTTGTGTGAAATTATCAATGTTTTGCTTTTTGCTTCATTCTCATTTGTGTTTTTTTCATTTAAGACAAACTAAATGAAGATAATAATACCAAAGAATTTGTGATTGCAATCATTTTCAGGAAGAATCTGAGTATTATCTGACAGAATTGCAGGGGTGTCAATACTTTTGTCCACAACTGTACGTATAATATACGCACAGCTGTCAGTGGAGCTGCGGCTTCATTCAGAAAATTGTACAGAGCCAACAGGAGCCGACTTACTGTACAGGAGTTATTAACACATTACATGCCCACCTGAGTAGGCAGCATGTCTCTAGGGGGGTGGGCACCCCCTAGAGACATGATGGGCACAATTATTATTAATATTTTAGCTTTTTGCACAGTGCTAACACTTTGCTTATCCCGGCGGCAGTCGGGATAAGCAAAGTATACAGTAACCGCATTGCTCAGGATTACACATCCTGAGCAATGCGTTTACCGCATCGCAAATGATAGAACCGCTCCGAAAACTGCAGCCTGCATGATTTTTCATGCAGGCTGCAGAGCCAGATGCGGTAACCGGATTGCTTGTAAAGCAATCCTATTGTTATGATGGGCTCCTATAAGAAGTGTTTCCTGATGCGGTTTTGAGCTTTTTGAAAGCTCAAAACCTGATCAGGATTGTAAAATAAAAACGCAGGTGTGACCTTAGCCTTAGTGCTCTCTGACTGAACAGAAGCTGCACAAAATTGTGGAGCTTTCGGGTAACCTGCTACAGTGTTTGATAAAATAGCCTGGCGTGGCATCATGTGCAGCATACACCAGCCTTGCCAATAACAATCTGAGCCTGAAATTCTGGAGTCAAAGGAATTTTGCTCCTGTCCACTGTTAGAGAACACTGACATAGACCCTGAAGCAATATTGTGCAAGATGATCTGCTCATTCCTAAATTTAATTTATTAGCATTATACTACAGATATATTCATAGAGGGGATTACTCAATAAGACTGATGAAAGAGCTATTTAAAGAACTACTCCAGAATTTTTTCCCCCTGATAGAGTGGTGCTTTTAACCTTTGTCAGGCTGCATAATTTTACAACCTTAACAGGCTGCATAGGTACAATTGTACCTTCATATATACCTCCACTGTGGGAAGACTTTACTTGGTTTCAGAAACTAAAGTTCATTCAGCTACAAATGTTATGCTGATATCTATTGGCCAGTGTTGTTACTGGTCACTTATGTTGCTGTCAATTAAGTTTTTTAAGAAGATTCAGACATTGAACAAGAAATGGTCATAGAGCAGGAAAAAGAATACGACTCAGACGAAAGTGTTGAGGATGATTCTGTGCCTCAAAGTGCAGGCGACATTTGGACTGCTAAGGATAAAACTCAATGGTGTAGTGATCCACTGACAAATGCACAAACAAAATCTCGTAATGTCCTACGACAAAGAGATGGCCCTGCAGCAATCAGCAACCTGTATACAGCAAAAGAGCTATTCAAGTCAATCATGACTCCCGAGATGTGTGACATCATATTACGGGAAACGAATCGAAAGGCCAAGAGAGTTTGTGATGCTTACAACAACGAACTTGTACAATGTTTTCCTGATTCTTCTGAACGGCCACCACAAAAAACATTCAAGCAATTTACTGAAACTGAACTTCATGCATTTTTGGGCATACTGATTGCTGCTGGTGTGCACAGAACCAGCAAAGAGAATCTGGAGGAAATGTGGAATGTTGCTGCTCTGCCTCTTATACGTGCAGCCATGTCTCGTGACCGCTTCAAGATGATACTCAGATTTATCAGATTTGACTACGAAAATACACGTGCAGAACGTGTGCAAACAGATAAAGCTGCACCAATACGGGACGTCTGGACAATGCTGAACAGTAATCTGGAGAGAGCCTACAAGCCATATCATTGTATCACCGTCGACGAGCAATTATTTCCATTTAGAGGCCATACTAAATTTACCCAGTATATACCTTCAAAACCAGCTAAATATGGCATAAAGATTTTCTGGGCTTGTGACTCATCAAATGCCTACCCATTACAAGGTCAGCTCTACACTGGGAAACCAACTGATGGTCCTCGACAAGTAAACATTGGAGAACGAACAGTATTGGAACTAGTGAGCTCGTATAAAGGCTCTGGAAGAAATGTCACCACCGATAACTTCTTTACAACCATGGAACTAGCTAAGGTATTGAACTCCTGGAACATGACACTAGTTAGTACAGTGAGAAAAAACAAATGTTCCTACCTAGCAACATGCAGCCTGCCAAAGAAAGGCCTGTAAACTCGACAAATTTTGCCTACAATCATGATGCAACAGTCTGTTCATATGTACCAAAGAAGAACAAATCAGTCGTGCTTCTATCATCTATGCACATGATGGGAGAAGTTGAAGAGACACTAGCAGCCAAGCCAGAGATAATAAAATACTACAACAAAACAAAAGGTGGCGTTGATGTTATGGATAAAATGTTGGGAGAGTACACTGTGAAACAACGAACATCACGTTGGACTTTGGCATTTTTCTACAATATGATTGACGTCACTGGGTTAGCATCCTACATCATCTACAGAGAACACAATCCAAGCTTCAGGGCAAAGGATCAATGAAGAAAGTTCCTGAAAGATCTCACAAATCAGCTGTGTATGCCTGCAATTGAAGATCGTAGTACAAACCGAATGATAATGAGAAACCATTTTCTTCTAGGTGCAGTAGAAATGGTGCTTGGACGATGCATTATAGTAGCATCGCAAGCAGCAACTGACCCTCAAATACCTCATGGTAGTCGTGGACCCTCCCCTGTTGTTGGTAGTTGCTATGTCTGCCGAGACCTGAAGTGAAAACAACGTAAGACTAGAAAGTCTTGTGTGGTTTGCGTGAAACCCATTTGCGATGAACACTCGGTAGCAAAGCCAACATGCATTACTTGCAAAGAAAATCAATAAAAAAAAGTTTCTTACATTTTCTTTTATAATGTAAATGAACAGTTTTTTTACTTGTTTATAATAGTTAAATAGCATTATCATTAAAAAAAAATTTATGCTTTTTTCCTTGCATTATCTTCATTCAAAATATATGAGGTACATTTGTACCTATGCAGCTTGCTATGGATGCAGAAAGATCTCGACCCCTTATCTCGGAAGCGGGTGGAGATATTTTATTGAAATTTGGCCAATATATTCTGGACCAAAAATGTAGAGATGTCATGAAATTTCAGCCTTCTACGTCTTTTCGAAAAAAAGTTATTGCAATTTTAAAACGGAATAGTTACAATTGTACCTATTCAGCCGGATAAGGGTTAATCTAAGATCCCTGACCCCTGTCTTATACTGTTAATCCCTGACAGTTTGTCCTTCTGGCCCTGGTCTGGCTTTTTATAGACTTGCATTGAGCGATTGTGGCATAGCTGCTAACTTGCAGCCAGTCGGAAGTTATGGTCACAAGATGGAGCTGTGGGACCAGAGGGGCATCGGTAAAAGGTGAAGAAGTCAGTGGGTGGGTATGTTTCTAAGGGCAGGGAACTTATATTAAAAGTTCTACTACATCTGCGAACCTCCCACCCCTTGCCCCTGCTGGAGTGGTACTTTAATATTCTTTTGTACACTGTGAGACGGTAGCCGGGGTTGTCATGGACGGCCGGTACGTCTCCCCCAGGTTGTGCGCCCTCCATGGGTAGAAAAGTACTCCAGTCCAGGGTTTGGAGGTTTTTTCCCTCTTCCCAGAGAGGAAGGCGTTAAGAGGAAGCAGGAACACTGGGTGTGGGTCCTAGAGTTGGGAGTGAGCACAACTCCCTGGGATTCTGATGAGGAAGCATGTTCTGAGTCAGGCCGCAGACCTAGTGGCGGATAGACTTCTGGGAAAGCAGCGAGGAGCGGCCCCTGAAGGAAGGGGACCGGAATGCTCTTTTGGACTATTGTTTGTTTTCTCTTCTGTTGGTGGAATAAAACCCGTGTGCAGTGACCCTTGGTGCCCGGATCCCTTGTCTCCGCCGTGCCGCCGCTACCTCACAACACTTATATAATGCATGGCGAATTGGTGTATGTGGGTATGTGCAGATGATCCAGAAACACTGTGGCCTCGACGCAGTGTCTCTGGACCTAAAGGAAGCAGCGCATGAACATCGGGGGAATGCAGCCCACAATCTGTGTTCAGGGCAGGGTGACTTCTCCCTGTATTCACCCACTGGAGATTGCTTCAAACTCCACAGCAGTAAAGTAACATGCTGCAGAGATGCGGAAGTGCAGCAACCCACACTGCTGGTGAGATAACACTGCGTAGTAAAGAAGCCCAGTGAGCATGAGATTTCTCGAAATCCCATCCACTATGCTTGTACTGCATAATTCAGCGCTATGGATGCAGCTCCAACATGCTGTGTCCATAACGCTGCAAACCCTGATCGTGCGCATGCAGCCTATAGCTTTAGTTTAATTACAATCAAATGACTCTTTGTATTCAGAATTGACTTTTTTCCTCATTCTCTTTACTGTTTAACCCTTCGGAATTTGACCCAGGACTGTTTGTTCACTATTTTGATTGATGTCCTTATATGACTTTATAAAAGAAGGACAAGGAGGGGCACTCCAGGTGTAATACCCGGTGGTCTAGTGGAGGCAATGGGGGAGATACACTAACCTTGGTCGGTTATGCTCCGGCATAACTGCAGTACGGAGCCTACGATGCGTTTTGTGCACCCGCCGCCGCTGTCAGGCCAGACAGCTGATCATGTGTTGGATCACGGGGTTTCTGATGTCACTGCAGGTCCTCGATCCTCCTGTTATTCTCCCTACAGGTCTCGTAGAAGCTTTCCTCCAGCAGCACACCCACTAGGGTATAGAGACGTGTACATTAAAGAAGCTTTAGCGGTTTTGAGTGGGCACTTGGAGATAAACCACAGAGACAACTTTTTAGTACCTTCTCTTTACTTGCTCAAATGTGGACTGGCCACTCCTCACAACGTTTCGACAGCTGATACCGCCTTCATCAGGTGATCTGATCAGGATGACCTGATGAAGGCGGTATCAGCTGCCGAAACATGTTGTGAAGAGTGACCAGTCCACATTTGAGCAAGTAAAGAGAAGGTACTAAAAAGCTGTCTCTGTGGTTTATCTCCAAGTGCCCGCTTAAAACCGCTAAAGCTTCTTTGATATGACTTTATGTCTTTATGTGACTTCATAGACTTAAATCTTATTTTCCTTTCACTCTGTGTTTGGATATTGATATTATCATTGTGTCTGTCTTTCTGGTTCTGACCCACCTAGCCGAAACCGTGTTTTTTTCACTAGCTAGCTACTTCTCCTTAGATGCAACCCAAGGTTCTCTGAAATTTAGAACAGATTTCAGTATAGGGATAATAAGGTGAATACCTGAGTGATGAGGGGCTGTCACGCCAAAACGTAGCATCTGCAGTTTGGGGTTCTGATCGGGCACAAATCCTAAGTCATATTAAAAGGCTTGTTAAAGAGTCGATTATGACTACAAGGATTGTTACCCTTATTGAGTGGCATTAGAGTTTTCCATTTCCTCACTGAAGTGACAATTTGGGTGACCTTGAGACAATCAAAGTTGGGTGTCTTGCACCAAGTCTATCCATTGTAGCCTATATAATCTGACAGATAAATAATACAATCTTAGTAGAATGGGAAGAGTGGTGATAGGTACATGGGACAAATTATGCTTAGTCGATTAGCCAATAGAAAATGAAAGCTTAATTTTTAAGGTCACCTTTGTAAATTATCATTATTAATACAATTTATTTTCTCATCGTTAAGTCAGCCATTCAACATATTATCTTACGAGTTATTTTAAGGGGGAAAAAATAATGTTGTTCTAGAAATAATAAGCAGCTCCTATTTTGCATAGCATCACATTAGGGGATAGATAAACCTTAGATATGTTCATCTGATCAATTTCTAAAGTATTGGCGGATACCTACTGCATTCCTTTGCCTCATTTACTATTACGGTACTTCGTATTTCCATTCAATGTATTCGATTACGGCAGTTCCAGAGAGTAATTCAACTAAAAAACAACATGCTCCTTGTTGTAATTTTTCATTAAGTTGGCGTTCGTTGTGAAGGTTAATTTTTAAGAACACTTTAGTTGTTCGTTGCCTCTTAAGGAAGTCTCGTACTGTTTTGCATGCTACTTGTTTCTAGAGCCGTAGAATCGCTGCTCAAAAGGATTAATTTGGCAGGCACTCCTGAGACTTTAGAGGGTAAACAACTGTTTCTTTTTTTGTCAATATGGCAATTAAGAGCAGGGAGATTAAAGAGAGAAAGTAAATGCAGCTTTGGCTCCTATTATGGATTGATGGCTTAGTGCCTTGATGAATACCTATTAGGGTATCAGATATTTGAGAATAAAGTAGGATTTCAGAGTCAAGATCAGAAGTCATTTAAAACTCTTAAGTTGATGTTAACAATGTATAATAGTTTTTAACTTGAAAACATAATAACATATTACTCATATCCAAAGAGCTTAGATACCCATTCACATCTATCAGATTTAATTATCTGCTTAGCATGCAGTGATGATAAACATCACAATCTAATTAAACAAGCACCGGGGTAGAAGCATCGACTTTATAAAAAAAAAATGGCTGCATTAAAGACATAAAAAAAAACAAATGACAATTTCTTAGACAATTGTAGATGAATTCATAAGTAGTAAATAAAAAAAAATATTTGTGTTACCTACATATCTAGCTTTTTATGCTTTTCACTCAAATTTGATACTAACCTTTGGTCCAGATTCATCAAGTCCGGCGGTTTTCAAGCTGGTCTTGATGAACTAGTGTGCTGGAGTCAGACAATCTGGATTCAATAAGAGGGGTAAGGTTGGATACACACTATGCTAGATGCATGTGGGATACTCACATGAATCTCCCATGACTGACCCAGAACAACCTCAGTCTCTCTGGAAGGGAGTGTGTCAGTTGCTTGTGTTTCTATGCAGCTGGCGAGAGAGAGAGTGGCCGTTCCAGGTGAGTCATGCAAGACTCATGTGAGTATCTCACATGCATCTCGCAAACTGTGTCTCCAGCCTAGGGTCGGCTTCACACCCTTGGTTTTCAGCTGTCAGGTTCTGTCTGGTTTTGACCCCATGTATCCCTATGGTGCTGGATTGGGCCTATTTGGCCATCCTGTTTTTTGTTTTCTGTCCCTGATCTGATTTTGTCCGATTTTTCACGGGGCACAAAATCGGAGACTGCATCATTTTTTTGGCTCTGGTGCAAAAATCGGACAAAATCGGACCGTCCCGGGGTCAGATCCAGTGTGATCCAGTGCCCATAACATGGGAGTCTAAGGGCGCCGGATCCCTGAAAAAATCGGATCGTTTCCCGGATCCGATGTACACCACAGCGAAGGCTCTGAGACACGCTGAGAGGTCAGCACCATGGAGAGCAGCACTGCACATACAGGCTGACAGATCATCACCGTGGACAGCAGCAGATAAACGAATCCTGCAAAAATTAGGATCGAAGGGCATATTTGGCCACACTTTCTGCTCATCCTGTGCTGTCAGGTTCTGTTCGGTGGATCCAGCAAAAATAGGATCCAACCTAACAGCTGAAAACCATGGTGTGAAGCTGGTCTTAGTCAGAAACGAGAGTAAGATTTGTGGTATAAGGAACGCCACCGTTCATCATTAATTTGAAAAGCAATGACTGCCACTCCGCCCATTACAGCTCTGACCACTTTGTCGGAGCTGGATGAAAATGACATGAGTAAATCATAAGCCACTACATTTTATTTCACCTTCACATTGTGTCAACATTTTTTAACTTTTCAAAACCCTTTATGCCAAGCTTTGATAAGAGAAAATAAAAACCAAACAACTAAAAATGTACAAAATACATGTCTGACATTTAGCTGCCCGTCTTTTCAAAATCAGTCATAACCATTCCATCCATGGAGTCTGCCAGTTTATTAATCCGTTGATGATCAACTATTTGGGGAAACACCAATCACAGCCTCCCAAACAATGGTTAGAGAGGTGACTGTTTTCCTTAGCTGTAAATCTTCATTTAAGGAGGGTCCACAAATTTTCAATAAGGTTCAGGTCAGGCGAGGATGAAGCCATGTCGTCATTCTTTCATCTTTGTTTCCTTTACTGGCAGCCAACCAGGGATGACTTCAATGCATGCAAAAATCAAAGTTTTCTGGAAAGATGCAGACTTACCAACTACTTGTGGACAGTGTCTTGTGAAAACTCACAGTATGTTTTGGAGTTAATTTTGAGTCCATCTGCAATAGAATATGTCCAACTAGCTCATCTTCATCTTCTTATCTAGCTCATTATACAGTGGTCTGAGGGGTCCTATTGGCCACCCTCCAGAGTGGGATTTGGTCATTCTCTGAGCCGACTGACTGTGACTGCAGACTTCTGAATTCTCACATCATAGACACTGAATGCTCTTAGTATTCTCTGGTGCTGGTGGCAAGAGCATGAGGTCACAGAACCGCAATTGATGATTTACATACATGTGGTCCTGTGCCAACTGCACATGCATGGCCTCGCTCACTACAAGTGGTTTGAGTGAGGCTGGACATGTCTAGTCAAAATGTGGTTTGAAGTATGCAAATTTCATGCTTACACTCACACTCCCGTTCACTTTTTTGCCATTGACAAAAAGAATCCGGAAAAAGTGCAGAGCGCACAAAGTGAGAATTCCTAGAGTCACTACTGATTTTGATCACAAACTTGCACAACCCCATTAATTATAAAATGAAGCACTATAGCATGCCCAATGCTGTCAGCATGCAATATACTCACTGTTGGGATTCAGCTCTGCTTGCTGGTTTCAGCAACCATCATATGACCAATCATATTAGATTTTCTTTCATACTGTCACTTGACAAATAGCATTTCTTCCCGCTTCTACCAATGGAGGATTGGGAGGATTAGCAAAATCAGACGTTCAACACATGACTGTAAGTGCGTAATTCGCACATAAGTGGTCACGTAACGATAACAACTACTGAAATTCTTGAGCTCAGGGGAATTTGCATCTCAGGGAATGGAAGACATCACTGCCTCTAGCAGCACCCCAACTTTGAAGTGGATGTTTGTGCTCGTTAGTGATCCAGTCACGAACCCCTCCAGTTGGAGAGAAATCACTCTCACCGTGTTTGGCCATAAAAACTCTGAAAAATATGTTTTTAGATATTTCCTTTCTTGATGTTTCCACTTCTGTGCCTTGTTCAGTGGTGGTCGGGTTGCAGCTATCCTTACGTTGGCTGAGTCTCTGAACACTCGACACCTTGTATTTCTGGGCTCTCCAGCAAGGTTACAGTTTTGGAATATGGTGACACTGGAGGATAATGGCTTCCTGGTTGCTTCATGCTTGATTCTTAAAAAACATTTAGGCGTTAATGTGTGTATTTTTTCCCAACACGTTTTCGTGACCGTCTTGACTATTTGATGCAAAATTATGGATGGTTCTCTAATTGTGATCCAATATCTGGAGTGCTGAATCCCTCTGTTAGATGTTCAACAGTGTTTTACTTTGCAGAGTCACTTAAATCTCTTTTTTGTCCCATTTTGCCTCAAGAAAACAAGCTGCCTAATTATTCTGTTCTTTGATAAAGGGTGTTGATATCCTTGGGTCATACCCCCTCATTACACAGATACACATCACTTGATAGACTTCATCTGATAAACCTTCCATTTTATTTAGATTGTAGTTGGACAATTTGCATAAAAAGTATGATATGGTGAATATACTCACATGCCCATTAATTGTGCACACAGTGCATATATTTACATCACCACTCAAAAGTTCTGCCACCACTACAGACTACTATCTGATGAGTGCTGTGACATGAAAGCATTATTTGGTGCTGGAAGCTCTAATGTAGTCAAAAGATTGCTGAAGAGGACAACAAACATCAGAAGTTCGAGGGTAGACGAGGGCAGGCTAGACGGTTGGCTGTGGGGGCAATGTGACAGCTGAGTGGTGAGATGAGAATTATTATTTTTTACTTCTTTCAGAGAATTTGCATTTTTTTTATTCAATTTGCCTCCAACTTATCTCTAAATTACTTTGGTGATCATTTTGGTGATCGAAGGAACTTCCTGTAATGAAGTCTAGACTTCCTTGTGTAGTATTAAGACTAAGAGACCTGATTTGGTCTTTGTCAATTGGATTATGCATGGTTTACAGCAGGGGTCCCTAACTGGTGGACTGGGAGCCATATATACAGGCATGTGATGTGTGGCTCATGGCTGTCTGCAAGAAGCTATGAAGAGGATGTCTCCAGTTGATGACTTTTGTGAGTAACACCACAGAGAAGAGCAGACATGGATATGCACTTTCTGGCTGTGGTTCGACGGTAAATATGGTTAGCTAGATAAAGGAAGATATTGCCAGTTAGAGGGATGCTTATAGATACATACTGTATGATTATGTGGTGAGTGTGCTTGATTCGAAAATAACAAATGAGGGTGAGTTGGGAACTCTTTTAAGTAAATATAATACCAAAAGGGTGGGTCAAAAAGTCTATTTGTGCTTTCTGTTGTTCTATTGGTAATGGGACACAACTGAACATGGACGATGCTGAATGTGACTCACAAGCATTTCTCAGAGCTTAATGTGGCTCTCAAGGTAAGAAAGGTTCAGGATCAGGTTTAGAGAGCTCAAACACATGAGTCTTTCCTGCTCCCCTTCTTTATAATAGCATGAGATTCATAGACGGGCTTAGTGTGTGAGCTCAGCAATCTACAAAGGAAGAGCCGCTGACCTAAGTGATTGGCTGCAGCGCTGTCAATATGATGTCAGCGCTAAAGACAAACAACAGAGCAGGAGTTAGTGAACCAGCACTGAACCCGAGGAGGGTAAATAATATTCAGTTTGTTTTTTTAATTACTACCACACATTATAGGCAAATGTTTTTGAGGATGGAAAAATACTTTCATATTGCTATAAATCACGACTCAAAATGATTAAACCTGGAATTTCCGGTTTGTTGTGGAGCGCTTCCAGAGGATGCACAGGATACTCCGTATATTTTGAAAGTATCTAATTTATCATTCCATGTACATACAACGCGTTTCGACTAGACATATAAAAATAGCCTTCATCAGGTAAAGTCATGCATAACTTTAAAAACAGGATTTAAATAGGGAGATTTAGGCCAACCCTTCAATTAGCTGCTTCATTAATTAAATGCATATGCACATCAGGCAGCAAATGACTTTCACTTTCAGGGTTCACCTCAGGTGAACCCTGCTGTGAAAGCCTGACTCTGCCGCTGCCGGCAGGAGCGCCAACAGAGCAGTGGATAAGTTAACTTCAGGGAGACTGCCGGTCATGTGACATCATGGCAGGTCCTGTCAGCAGACAGCTGCCGACGCCAGGAGGGCACCGGGACCCTGCGGGAGCCTGCCTGCCTCCCTGAAGTTAATTTATTCACTGCTCTGCCGGCGCTCCCGCTGGCAGCTGCAGAGTCAGGCTTTCACAGCAGGGTTCACCTGAGGTGAACCCTGAAAGTGAAAGTCATTTTTTCTGAAAAATCCATAAAACAATATAAATAAAAGGGACTGCATCTTTATTAACCCCTGGACCATGGTCGAGGGGTTAAAAAAGATGCAGTCACTTTTTTAGGATTGTTTTCTTGATTTTTCAGAAAAAAAAATGACGTGGGCTTCGCCGTATTTCTGTAACCAGCCGGATCCAGCAGGCAGCGACGGGCTGCCCCCAACCCCCAGGTGCCTATTTGTACCTGGCCGGACACAAGAATATAGGGGGGCCCCCTTTTTTTATTATTTCATGAATTTCATGAAATAATAAAAAAAAAAAGGTGTGGGGCTCCGCGCAAATTCTATGTCCAGCCAGGTACAGCTAAGCAGCTGGGGGCTGTAATCTGCAGCGCAGGGAGGCCCAAGCGTTCTGGGCACCCCCCGCTGCAAATTGCAGCCCGCTGCCGCCCCAGAAGATGGCGCGTTCATTGAAGCACCATCTTCTGGCGCTGAACCCCGCTCTTCCAGTGGCTCTGGTGGCGGGTGGCTCACTGGGTAATAAAGGGGTTAGGGCCAGCTTTGTATTATCAGCTGGCCCTAAGCTCGAAATTTATGGCGGTCACGCCAATATTAGACATGACCGCCATGAATTTCCAGTAATCAATATAAAAAAAAAACACAACACAGAGAAAAATAATTTTATTAGAAATAAAACAGAAGACAATTAGGGACTCCATCTTTATTTAAAAAATCCTCTTCCGTCCGACGTAGTCCAAAACACAATCTCAGCTCTGCTACATCCCTGTCTGTGCTTAGACACACAGGGATGTAGCAGAGCTGAGAACTGACTAAATAGTCAGAGTTCAGCTCAGGTCATTTTGACCTGAGCTGAACCCTGCTGTCAGCCCGACTCGCTCTGCCTCCGGAGATACCCGAGCGGTGGCGGAAGTTAATTTATTCACTGCTCTGTCACCGTTCGGGAATCTCCCGAAACAGAAGCAGAGAGACTCGGGGAGCGAGTCTGCGGCCGGCTCCGGCGGAGGCTGCGGTAAGTAGCCGGCCGGGCCGGTACACTCACCCCCCCCAAACCCTCCCTGGTCAGGACTCAGTGGGGGAAGCGGCAGTGAGCAAATTTCACCGCCGGCTTCCCCGCCTGAGTCCTGAGTCCCTGCACCTGCTCCCCCCGCCCGGTCCTAACTGAGGATTGGGTGGGGAGGCTGCGTGGGGGACAGATGGATGGTGGACTCGTTACTGTGCTAGTAATAGCTTTGAAACTCGCAGGGTACCGAGTCCTGCGATTCCACTATTACTCGCAGAGTAACGAATCCTAGCGAGTAGATTCGCCCATCGCTAATTTGTCTACTTCATAATTAATTAGCCCATACATTTTTTTTGCCAACCAAGGTAAAACTAGGCAGCTGAGGATGGCAGCCCACAGCTGTCCACTTTGTCTGTGCTAAGAATGAAAACTACAATGAAGCCCAATGCATTTTTTCCATTATTTATTATTTTACACACTATGATGACAGATTGGTTGCCATACACTAATGTGTATGGCAACCAAGCACACACACAGATTGTGGGAGTGCAGTCTGATTGCAACAGCCAATCACAGAGGCTCTCACAGAGAGCAAGGGGTCAGAGACTGGCGAGCTTGATTCAGGTATGCTATCATCTATCTATCTATCTATCTATCTATCTATCTATCTATCTATCTATCTATCTATCTATTTATCTATCTATCTATCTATCTATCTATCTATCTATCTATCTATCTGTTTTTCAGTACTTTTTACAGCATGGAAAAGACCATGCTAAGAATGCCGTCTGCGTGCCCTTGCGTTGGGGGAATCTCAGTGAGATCCACACCCATACGCAGCATACTACAATTTTTTTCCACAGCTTGTTTCTCGCTAAGAAAAACGCGTAGATGAACATTACACTAGGGTTTAACATCATTGCGAGTGTAATCCGATGTTTTTACGTAGATGTGAGCATACACCAACAGTTTTTTAGTAACCTGTTCATTGAGGCATTTCCAGTTCCTAGTGTCCTAGTTTGCTCTTGCATGTCTTATTCTAGATTTTACAAACTGAAATTGCGAGGCACTTGTGTGATATATATTACAAAATAATTAGAAGAGTTTTATAATTTCCTTGCTTTGCCCTTAGAGATATAAGTTAAGTGAACGCATTTTAAAGGGAACCAGTCACCAGGATTTAACCTCCTGTAAATCAGTGCAGCAGGTGATTGACGTGTGCAGCATGACATCACTATTTAGGTTTTTTTTATTCCTCCCTGTGGGCTTGTCTTTCATCTGTAAGCCAACCTCCCCCCACCCCGATGAGTGTGGATGAGTCTAGATGAGAGGGAAGGGGTAGGGGATTCAGCTTACAGCAGAAAGACAAGCCCACAGGGGAGGAATAAAAAGACCCAAATTTTGATGTCATGGTGCACACGTCAATCACCTGCTGCACTGATTTACAGGTGGTTAAATCCTGGTGGTTGGTTCTCTTTAAAATATAGTTAACCTTTTTTGTACAGTAAGGCCTTCACATTTAAAGAGCTTTAGGAAAGCACACTAGTTGTCTGCCTACCATAAATGTGATGAAAACCATTTTGCAGAGTGGATAATAATGAAAACCCTTTGAAAATGACAGATTTACTTGTGCAGTGTCCCATAAACCTTACTGCTAATGGGAAAACACCTATTAGGAAAAGGTATTTTAAGACATAGTATATTATAATACTTTATTCACCCCCTATATGAATTCCAGCTCTTCCTAATTTATATGAGGAGCAAAAATATTCTCTGATAAGTACTAACACGGCAAGAGATTTCAAGGGCAATCTACTATCAGCAATGGAAGACACAATCTATTACCTGTCATCTGGCCAAAGTAGTGCTAAATTGTTGCCTTGAGTTGGTTAACATGATTTCTCAGGTGCTATATAATTTCAGACAAAGAAAAAGAAGCAAGAAGGACCAGCTAACTTTAGATAAGAAGGCTAAAGAGTTGCCTTAACCTAGTCTGCTACTCATAATGGGTTATCCTTTTATGTTTAAACTAGCTGTGAGCCCGATTCTAAAGAATCGGGTAGTCTAGAATCCATATATAGTTTATTTACTAATATTTAGGGGAGTGCGGTGAAATTAATTGTGTGTATACGGTGGCTCAGTGGTTAGCACTGCGCGGTGGCTCAGTGGTTAGGACTGCGCGGTGGCTCAGTGGTTAGCACTGCGCGGTGGCTTAGTGGTTAGCAAAGTATGGTCGCTCAGTGTTTAGCAGTGTACGGTGGCTCAGTGGTTAGCGCTGTATACGGTGGGTTAGTAGTTAGCAGGGAGTATGGTGGGTCAGTGGTTAGCAGAGTATACGATGGCTCAGTGGTTAGCACTGCGCGATGGCTCAGTGGTTAGCACTGCGCGGTGGCTCAGTGGTTAGCACTGCGCGGTGGCTCAGTGGTTAGCACTGCGCGGTGGCTCAGTGGTTAGCACTGCGCGGTGGCTCAGTGGTTAGGACTGCGCGGTGGCTCAGTGGTTAGCACTGCGCGGTGGTTTAGTGGTTAGCAAAGTATGGTCGCTCAGTGTTTAGCAGTGTACGGTGGCTCAGTGGTTAGCGCTGTATACGGTGGGTTAGTAGTTAGCAGGGAGTATGGTGGGTCAGTGGTTAGCAGAGTATACGATGGCTCAGTGGTTAGCACTGCACGATGGCTCAGTGGTTAGCACTGCGCGGTGGCTCAGTGGTTAGCACTGCGCGGTGGCTCAGTGGTTAGCACTGCGCGGTGGCTCAGTGGTTAGCACTGCGCGGTGGCTCAGTGGTTAGCACTGCGCGGTGGCTCATTGGTTAGCACTGCGCGGTGGCTCAGTGGTTAGCACTGCGCGGTGGCTCAGTGGTTATCAGTGTACGGTGGCTCAGTGGTTAGCAGTGTACGGTGGCTCAGTGGTTAGCAGGAGTATGGTGGCTCAGTGGTTAGCAGTGAGTGCGGAGGGCAGAGTGGTTAGCGCAGTGCGGTGGGCAGAGTGGTCAGCAGAGGACAGAGGCACTCTGCCTGTCATACTTACCAGCGGGTTATCGTCTTCCCCGCCACGGCATTTTCACTCCGCCGTCCCCAGCATCTCGGCTCCACTCATGCAGAGCATTGCTCCTGTGCAGCCTCCTCCTCTCTGCAGAGCATTGCTCCTGTGCAGCCTCCTCTCTGCAGAGCAATGCTCCTGTGCAGCCTCCTCTCTGCAGAGCATTGCTCCTGTGCAGCCTCCTCTCTGCAGAGCATTGCTCCTGTGCAGCCTCCTCTCTGCAGAGCATTGCTCCTGTGCAGCCTCCTCCTCTCTGCAGAGCATTGCTCCTGTGCAGCCTCCTACTCTCTGCAGAGCATTGCTCCTGTGCAGCCTCCTCCTCTCTGCAGAGCATTGCTCCTGTGCAGCCTCCTCCTCTCTGCAGAGCATGGCTCTTGTGCAGCCTCCTCCTCTCTGCAGAGCCTGGCTCTTGTGCAGCCTCCTCCTCTCTGCAGAGCATTGCTCCTGTGCAGCCTCCTCTGTGCAGAGCATTGCTCCTGTGCAGCCTCCTCTCTGCAGAGCATAGCTCCTGTTCAGCCTCCTCTCTGCAGAGCATTGCTCCTGTGCAGCCTCTTCTCTGCAGAGCATTGCTCCTGTGCAGCCTCCCCTCATGCAGAGCAATGCTCCTGTGCAGCCTCTTCTCTGCAGAGCATTGCTCCTGTGCAGCCTCCTCTGTGCAGAGCATTGCTCCTGTGCAGCCTACTCTGTGCAGAGCATTGCTCCTGTGCAGCCTCCTCTGTGCAGAGAATTGCTCCTGTGCAGCCTCCCCTCTGCAGAGCATTGCTCCTGTGCAGCCTCCTACTCTCTGCAGAGCATTGCTCCTGTGCAGCCTCCTCCTCTCTGCAGAGCATTGCTCCTGTGCAGCCTCCTCCTCTCTGCAGAGCATGGCTCTTGTGCAGCCTCCTCCTCTCTGCAGAGCCTGGCTCTTGTGCAGCCTCCTCCTCTCTGCAGAGCATTGCTCCTGTGCAGCCTCCTCTGTGCAGAGCATTGCTCCTGTGCAGCCTCCTCTCTGCAGAGCATAGCTCCTGTTCAGCCTCCTCTCTGCAGAGCATTGCTCCTGTGCAGCCTCTTCTCTGCAGAGCATTGCTCCTGTGCAGCCTCCCCTCATGCAGAGCAATGCTCCTGTGCAGCCTCTTCTCTGCAGAGCATTGCTCCTGTGCAGCCTCCTCTGTGCAGAGCATTGCTCCTGTGCAGCCTACTCTGTGCAGAGCATTGCTCCTGTGCAGCCTCCTCTGTGCAGAGAATTGCTCCTGTGCAGCCTCCCCTCTGCAGAGCATTGCTCTCTGTGCAGCCTCCTCTCATGCAGAGCATTGCTCCTGTGCAGCCTCCTCTCATGCAGAGCAATGCTCCTGTGCAGCCTCCTCTCATGCAGAGCATTGCTCCCTTGCAGCCTCTTCTCTGCAGAGCATTGCTCCTGTGCGGCCTCCCCTCATGCAGAGCAATGCTCCTTTGCAGCCTCCTCTCATACAGAGCATTGCTCCTGTGCAGCCTCTTCTCTGCAGAGCATTGCTCCTGTGCAGCCTCCTCTCTGCAGAGCATTGCTCCTGTGCAGCCTCTTCTCTGCGCAGAGCATTGCTCCTGTGCAGCCTCCTCTGTGCAGAGCATTGCTCCTGTGCAGCCTCCTCTCTGCAGAGCATTGCTCCTGTGCAGCCTCCCCTCTGCAGAGCATTGCTCCTATGCAGCCTCCCCTCTGCAGAGCATTGCTCCTGTGCAGCCTCCTCTGTGCAGAGCATTGCTCCTGTGCAGCCTCCTCTCTGCAGAGCATTGCTCCTGTGCAGCCTCCCCTCTGCAGAGCATTGCTCCTGTGCAGCCTCCTCTCTGCAGAGCATTGCTCCTGTGCAGCCTCCCCGCACCTGTATCCTGGAGATCAGCTCTTGGGGGCCCAGTCCGGGGTCCTCTGTCACCTCTATGTTCCCTCGTGATGGCAGGATGTCAGAGGCAGAGAATCACTGATGAGGACACGTCTGATGTGAGACAGCGGCATGATGTCTCCTGTGCTGACACTGCAGCAATTAAAGTGCCTGTGATGATGTCACAGTCATGTGATATAGCCCCGCCCATAGCAGTGACATCATCTCAGGTCCTGCAAGCCGTGGGGGGTGGAGGATAGAGAGAGAGAGACTGTGCAAGGACGCGCAAAGGCATTGCGAGTGAGGCAGCCACGGACACGACGACGGAAACAGCGCCGAATATGACGGAAGTGCCTTAAGGTAATTATATATTAGATAGTAGACATATTTAAATACAGAGTTTATAAAGATTTTGGCTTGAGACTAGATAGATTGATATTAATATCTGTAAGACACCAAAAAAAAATTTGAATGGGTATTGTTGTTTTAACTAAGTTGCATGAATCACGAGTACAAGCACATATTAGATGCTTGATAATACAGTGCTGGCCAAAAGTATTGACACCCCTGCAATTCTGTCAGATAATACTCAGTTTCTTCCTGAAAATGATTGCAGTCACAAATTGTTTGGTATTATTATCTTCATTTAATTTGTCTTCAATGAACAAAACACAAAAAGAATTGTCCTAAAGCCAAATTGGATATAGTGCACACCCAACATAAAAAAGTGGGTGGACAAAAGTATTGGCACTGTTAGAAAAATCATGTGATGCTTCTCTAATTTGTGTAATTAACAGCACCTGTAACTTACCTGTGGCACCTAACAGGTGTTGGTAATAACTAAATCACACTTGCAGCCAGTTGACATGGATTAAAGTTGACTCAAACTCTGTCCTGTGTCCTTGTGTGTACCACATTGAGCATGGAGAAAAGAAAGAAGACTAAAGAACTGTCTGAGGACTTGAGAAACCAAATTGTTAGGAAGCATGAGCAATCTCAAGGCTACAAGTCCATCTCCAAAGACCTGAATGTTCCTGTGTCTACCGTGCGCAGTGTCATCAAGAAGTTTAAGCCCATGGTCTGTGGCTAATCTCCCTGGATGTGGATGGAAAAGAAACATTGACAAGAGATTTCAACGCAAGATTGTGCGGATGCTGGATTAAGAACCTTGACTAACATCCAAACAAGTTCAAGCTGCCCTGCAGTCCGAGGGTACAACAGTGTCAACCCGTACTATCCGTCGGCGTCTGAATGAAAAGGGACTGTATGGTAGGATACCCAGGAAGACTCCACTTCTTACCCCGAGACATAAAAAAGCCAGGCTGGAGTTTTGGAAGAATGTTCTCTCTTTTTGGGCAAAGGCATCAACATAGAGTTTATAGGAGAAAAAAAGAGGCATTCAAAGAAAAGAACATGGTTCCTACAGTCAAACATGGCGGTGGTTCCCTGATGTTTTGGGGTTGCTTTGCTGCCTCTGGCACTGGACTGCTTGACCATGTGCATGGCATTATGAAGTCTGAAGACTATCAACAAATTTTGCAGCATAATGTAGGGCCAAGTGTGAGAAAGCTGGGTCTCCCTCAGAAGTCATGGGTCTTCCAACAGGACAATGACCCAAAAAACACTTCAAAGAGCACTAGAAAATGGTTTGAGAGAAGGCACTGGAGACTTCTAAGGTGGCCAGCAATGAGTCCAGACCTGAATCCCATAGAACATCTGTGGAGAGATCTAAAAATGGCAGTTTGGAGAAGGCACCCTTCAAATATCAGGGTCCTGGAGCAGTTTTCCAAAGAAGAATGGTCTAAAATTCCAGCAGAGCATTGTAGGAAACTCATTGATGGTTACCGGAAGTGGTTGATCACAGTTATTTCGGCTACAGGTTGTGCAACCAAGTATTAGGTTGAGGGTGCCAATACTTTTGTCTGGCCCATTTTTGGAGTTTTCTGTGAAATGATCAATGTTTTGCTTTTTGCTTCATTCTCTTTTGTGTTTTTTCATTGAAGACAAATTAAATGAAGATAATAATACCAAAGAATTTGTGATTGCAATCATTTTCAGGAAGAAACTGAGTATTATCTGACAGAATTGCAGGGGTGTCAATACTTTTGGCCAACACTGTATATGTTATTAGAGAAATCTGCTTCTCTCCCCACTTAGGAACCACTTCTTCTCCTCCCTCAACTGTCTGGCACTTTCAGTAAAAATATTTACTTTTTTATTGATACATAGTTAAAAAATGTCTCAAAAAGTTTACAAAAAAAAGAAGTGGCTATTAAAATTTCAAACACAGCTGGTCACCTTTACCTGTGCTAAAAAGAAACCTAGAGTGGCTAGGTATGTCCTAGAAAAGAATAAAAAAAAAAGGTGGACTTGCATTGCCCAACTTAACTGCCTACTATCACACCACCTTAGTCAAACTCAGCCAGAATTGGTGGGCAGAAAAAGAAAGGCCCATCTGGATAGCCCTTGAAGAACCTTTGAAACCCAGTGGTGGACTTGGCCTAATCACCCTCTTCTACTTATGCGACAAAACTAATAGACTTCCATAAGAAATCACAGTTAAATCTGCAATTCTCTCTTGGAAATCACTACTAAAACTCTCTTAGGGTGACTTCACACCTGCGGACCCCTCAGCAGTGTCCTGCGGAGGGAATCCGCAAGCTGACTGCAGCCACCGCAAGCCCCTATGTTTATAATGGGAACGCACGGTGCTGCGTTTGACTGTGTATGACTGTGCGCTCCCATTCACTGCAATATGTGATTTGCACGCAGGCGGATGCCTGCGCACAAATCACACACTCTCGTTTGCACCAGGAACGCGACATGTCCAAACTGGATAGTTATATTCTTGAAATTATATCCTCAAGAATCAAATTAGATTCATGGATTCAGATATAATTTATGACAAGAAATAACTCATACCTTTTCAAACTCTGAAGGTACTGTGACACGAGGCAACGGCGCTGTAGATGTCGGCAGCAACTGGCGGGGTGAGCACGTTTTTGGCGCCCCGCCAGCGTCGCCGTCCCCATGGGGCGACACCTACAGCACTGCGCCGGTGACCTGTCAGGTGATGGGAGCCATAGGCTCCAATTGTCCTGCATCGCCGCTGGGGTTTTGAGACGCCCCAGCGGCGATGCAGGACAATTGGAGCCTGTGGCTCCCATCGCCTGACAGGTCGCCGGCGTCCGGTTACATGGGACAATGTGTGCACATCGCTCCAGATCGGTCACCTGGTTTCACAGTAGTGCTCTGAAACAAGGCGACCTCCCGGCGGCACCGACATCGCTCCTTTACATGAGGCGACGTAGGGGCGATGTCGCCGCCATTAGGCCACGCCCCTACGTTGCCTATGTAATCGGCGGCGATGTCACCACGTGTAACGTGGCCTTTAGAGATAAATTCAAACTCAACATCTCAGAAGAAAAGACATGGAAGAAGATTCGAAACATCCTCAAATCTCACAATCTAAACGTTTTTCTGCCTCAAAATTTAGCTCAGATGTTCAAATACCATAAATAAATACATCTTCCACATACAACAAATATAGAAGCCTGGAAAAAAGAACTAAATATAGAAATTTCTACTGATCTTCTACACAAAGTCTTCGAATCTATCTATACTGATATTCCCTACTCATCCCTTGTAGAAACCCAGTACAAAATCTACACACGCTGGTAGTTACTCTGCTTAAACTTCATAAATTGAGAACACTAAAACCCCTTTGCTGGAGGATTTGTAAAGCTTCTGGCAGTCTGACTCACATCTTTTGGAGCTGTAAAGCTCCCAAATCATACTGGCCTGGAATTGAAACCTTAATCAATACCATCACATCTTTCACCAGAACTGGTACTTCTCCTTTTGGGCCTTGATGCTCTCCCATATAGATATAGACCTATCATCACTCATATACTCCTTACAGCAAAAAGCAATATTGCTGCCCTTTGGAGAGACCCCCTTCCCCAATTGTGAACAATACTATTAAAAAATTAGCACGCCACAACGCATATGAATATGGATACGCCCTTAGAACCAATCTTTTAAATAAATATTTCAGAAAGTGGGAAGATTGGAACTCCATTATGCTTCCAAAACATCCACCATAGAGACCGTAACGTTGTTTAAGACTATATTAGTCCTCTCACTTTAACTTGATTCATCATCTTCATTCATCTAGTTTTATCTAACCTACAAGATTGTCATAGCGGGCATATCGTGTAATAAGTTCCCCATCCTACTATCCCTTCCCCCCTGTTTCCCTTGAACATTTGTGTGTATTTCCAGACATGTAAATAGTTTTCGTTGTATACCATGGTAGCTATGAATGAGTCAACCAAGTTACTTGTTTATATAATGCACCTATAAGATATGGATTATGTATCTAAAGCTGTGAATCATAATATTACCAACCAAATAATTTTTAGATTTACAACAGCATTCACTCTGTTTCCTTGTTTACTGTCCATTACCCTATGTATGTACTGTTTATCTGAAATGTACCATTGTCCATTGTACATAATATCTGAAAATTCAATAAAAATATTTAAACACAAAAAGTTTGCAAACACTCACTTCTACTATACCAACTCTTTTTGGCGTCAAGGTTTTTTTTCACAGTATGGTGTCATACACATAACTGCACAAGCTAGTTAAGAGGCAATAATCTAAATTTGCAAACAGGAGCACTCCAGAAAATTAATTAATATCAGTAACGCTCATATGCACGAGCATCCAAGAGTGAAACCACTGGACCGAAGCACCAATCCCAACCTGGAAAAGCATACCTAAATGGCTACCGAGTATTTTTAGAGCCTCAGAGGTTAGATGTGTGCTGGTAGGTAGCCACCAGGGGCAACTCCAGGAGACATCGGTGCCTTGACATCTAACTCCAGAGGTCATGGATGCAGGCACAGTCTCTTATGTAGATAGGTGCAGCCATATGGCTGATAGGACAGGGTTGCAGCAGGTATGGCAGCATGGCTGGTTAGGCTGGAGCAGTTTGTATGGCCACTGGATGGATACTGACTGGCACCAAAAGTACAGCTACAGGCTGGCACTGATGCTAAGGCAGTTTCAGGCTGGCACAGAATTTACGGAAGCAAGGCAGGTGTTCAGGCTGGCAGCTGGCACAGAAGGGTACTTGTGGAAGGAGTGGAACTAGGAAACAGATATGAGTTAGTTAAGGCATGTGACAAAGGGACACCATGAGTAACTGGGTCCTGACAAATAGCAGCATATCTTTAGGCATAGACCACATTGCTCAGGAACTTCCCAAATGGGGAATGTACCTTAAATACTCTGTATTTCTCAACCATAGGAGCAGAGACATGATGACCCATGTTTTATGCATGACCTAAGCCTGCTCCCAGTAGACCTGTGTGGCATTCTTAATCCCTGGGAACAGAAAGCAGCAGATAGAGCCTGTGGAGACTCCACAGGACTGCCCTAGGGATTAGCATGCCACTGCCGCCATCTCCCTGCTCTGGATATTCCAGCACCGTGGCGGGCGCTACAGTATCTACAATTGTCAGGAGGTAACTCAACACTATAGGTAATATAAATATGACAGAAAACTGAAAAGACTATAAAAGTAGAATTAGTCATGCTTGTCACACCCTGCAATTTTAGGTGTTTTTAAAAAGTGTTGTAGCTTACAGTACCAGCAAAGGGAATGAGATGACTGAAATCTCAGGAAGATGCTGCTTATTTATTTCTTGTGAATTGAACCATCTAATCTGCAAATATTCACTTCATAGAGGAAGAGGACAAGAACTATAATGCCACCACCTACTAGGGGTTTCAATCCTAAAAGTCAAAGTCTACACTGTGTGCAGAATTATTAGGGAAATGAGTATTTTGTTCACATGATACTTTTAATACATGTTGTCCTACTCCAAGCTGTATAGGCTTTAGAGCCAACTACCAATTAAGTAAATCAAGTGATGTGCATCTCTGTAATGAGGAGGGGTGTGGTGTAATGACATCAACACCCTATATAAGGTGTGCTTAATTATTAGGCAAATGCCTTTCCTTAGGCAAAATGGGTCAGAAGAGAGATTTGACGGGCTCTGAAAAGTCCAAAATGGTGAGATGTCTTGCAGAGGGATGCAGCAGTCTTGAAATTGCCAAATTTTTGAAGCGTGATCACCGAACAGTCAAGCGTTTCATGGCAAATAGCCAACAGGGTCGCAAGAACCGTGTTGGGCAAAAAAGGCGCAAAATAACTGCCCATGAATTGAGGAAAATCAAGCGTGAAGCTAGCTGGCAAGATGCCATTTGCCACCAGTTTTGCCATATTTCAGGGCTGCAACGTTACTGGAGTATCAAAAAGCACAAGGTGTGCTATACTCAGGGACATGGACAAGGTAAGGAAGGCTGACCACTTATGAACAAGAAACATAAGATAAAACGTCAAGACTGGACCAAGAAATATCTTAAGACTGATTTTTCAAAGGTTTTATAGACTGATGAAATGAGAGTGACTCTTGATGGGCCAGATGGATGGGCCAGAGGCTGGATCAGTAAAGGGCAGAAAGCTCCACTCCGACTCAGATGCCAGCAAGGTGGAGGTGGGGTACTGGTATGGGCTGGTATCATCAAAGATGAACTTGTGGGACCTTTTCAGGTTGAGGATGGAGTGAAGCTCAACTCCCGGACCTACTGCCAGTTTCTGGAAGACAACTTCTTCAAGCAGTGGTACAGGAAGAAGTCTGTATCGTTCAAGAAAAACATGATTTTCATGCAGGACAATGCTCCATCACATGCATCCAACTACTCCACAGCGTGGCTGGCCTGTAAAGGTCTAAAAGAAGAAAAAATAATGACATGGCCCCCTTGTTCACCTGATCTGAACCCCATAGAGAACCTGTGGTCCCTCCTAAAATGTGAGATCTACAGGGAGGGAAAACAGTACACCTTTCGGAACAGTGTCTGGGAGGCTGTGGTGGCTGCTACACGCAATGTTGATCTAAACAGATCAAGCAACTGACAGAATCTATAGATGGAGGCTGTTGAGTGTCATCATAAAGAAAGGTGGCTATATTGGTCACTCATTTTTTTGGGTTTTGTTTTTGCATGTCAGAAATGTTTATTTCTAAATTTTGTGCAGTTATATTAGTTTACCTGGTGAAAATAAACAAGTAAGATGGGAATATGTTTTGTTTTTATTAAGTTGCCTAATAATTCTTGCACAGTAATAGTCACCTGCACAAACAGATATCATGTTGGGTTATGGGTTGAACTAGATGGACTTAAAGTCTTCCTTCAACCTTAAAAACTATGTTACTATGTTACTACGGTATATCCTCCTAAGATAGCCAAATCTAAAAAAAAAAACCACTCCAACTTCCAAAAATATTAAGCTTTGATATTTATGAGTTTTTTGGGTTGATTGAGAACATAGTTGTTGATCAATAATAAAATTAATCCTCTACAATACAACTTGCCTAATGATTCTGCACACAGTGTACTCCAACGAGCTTTGCTATATCACTTTAAAAAGCCAAACCAGATAATCCATGTCAATTCTTTCTGCTTTTTACAGCATTTTTCTCTCAATGAATGTAAAAATTAATGCAAGTAAAAATTCCAAGAATTTAAAGAAAAAAGAAGGAGTCACACAGGACAAAGTGAGGCACATCAAGCAAGAGAAGAAAACCACCATAATGCACCTACACTATATAATATGCAAAAAGGAATAAGAATATATTGTTGAACCAAAATAACAAAATCAATGTAATAGAGAGGCTTAAATTATAGTGCAAAATAACTGCTTCTGTAGATAGATATAAATCCTGTAGTGAAATTGAGAAAAAAGGACAAATGGCTAAACTGAGCACATTCCAATATGCATTACTAAGGGAACAAAATATTAAAGCCAGCTTGATGGTGAGTGTGGGGAATAGAATAAACCAGTAAATGTAACATAATAATAATAAATTAACTGAATTTCTAATGAAAGAGAACTTAGTTCATACCAATGTGAGAGTCTCCTCCTGCTATGATGTCACCAAGGGGTGAAAAATACTAAATGTATGTTAAGTCATGTAATGGTAAAAAATAGTGTTATTCATCATGAACCCAAGGACAAATTAGGCTAGGGTCACATTTGTAGCAGGGCACTGCAGAGCCTGATCTGGTTTTGAGCAGTAAAAGTGCTCAAAACCGCATCAGAAACCGCAGCCCATAGGAGCCCATTGAAGTAACCGGATTGCACTACATGCTCTGGTTTCATTGCCTACGCGAAAAATAATGCAGGCAACATTTTTCGCAGCGGTATCTCTGCCTTAGCAGAATTCCTATAATGGGCTCCTATGGGAGCCCATGCGGCTGCCGCAAGGTATATGTGTATGCCTGCGGCAGCCGGCGAATTTGTTCATCCCTGCTACCGCAGGGATGAACAAAGGTTAAATATTAATAATCCATGTGGGCAACATGTCTCTAGGGGGTGACCACCCCCCAGAGACATGCTGTCCACTCCAGTAGCCATGTGAGGGGTTAATGTGGGCTTTTATAGTATAGCCGGCTATTGCCGGCATTTACAATTTTATTAATGAACCCGGCAGCTCCTCGCTGTGTAGTAGATACAGTACGTAATGTACGTACTGTATGAGCTGCTAGCCTTGGTCCTGAAAGCATTAACATTTGGTCTATGGCTTCGCGCTGCCCATAGACCTAATGTTAATGCTTTCAGGACCATGGATAGCAGCTCATACACTACGTACATTACGTACTGAATCTACTACACAGCGAGGAGCTGCCGGGTTCATTAATAAAATTGTAAATGTCGACAATAGCCGGCTATACTATAAAAGCCCAGATTAACCCTTCACATGGCCACGGGAGTGGACAGCATGTCTCTAGGGGGGTGGGCACCCCCTAGAAACATGTTGCACACATCTATTATTAAAATTAATCCTTTGTTCATCCCTAGCCTTATTCTAAATGGTTACGATAGAACAAAGTAATAGCAAGTTTTCAAGACTCTAAGGTCTCTTCATCAGGTACAATTACACAAATTCTGAACACACACATATACACACAAACGGAGTGTTGGACACGCAGAGCACAGTAGCCAGTGTTGGGAGGTGGAAGAGCAGCTGGGGTGGTAAACATTAGAGATAAAAGGCACAATAGTTTTATTATCTTTTAATTGGTGGTTTGTCCAAGATTTGAAGAACCCTCCACCCTAGCTGCTCTTCCCCCTCCCAACACTGACCGCTATGCTCTGCTTATCCAACTCTCCATTTTTATATATATATGTATGCTCAGAATTTGTGCCATTATTAACCTACTGAACCTACTTTAGAGTCTTGAAAGCTGGTGATTATTTACCATTTTTTCAGTTTGCCATTAAATTCCCCAAGGCCTAAAAAACTAAAAGTGCCACCTTCAGCAGCGCCTATGCTGCATTTTGTTTCTTTGGGGCAGGATACAGCATGACTGCGCCTGCTCCCTCCTCCAGATTCCCAGCCCCGCAGTCTACATACAGCTTAAGGCCACACAGGGCGGGATCTGGTGCCTGCCCTATACGCAGGCGCTGTGTCCTGACATCATGTGACTTCACCTCTCGGGCAGAGATCACTTTGCTCACAGAGATGTGCACAGGCGCTGACGCTGCTCGTAACGAACCCAGGACAGCAGAGGAGGAAGGGTAACGTCATCGAGGGGTTTAGGTCCTGGGAGGAGAGTATAACTCCTGGACTGAAACTAATTTCTAATAAAGCGTTTATATTGGTGTCCCAGGGAAATGGGGGAGGAGGGTAGGATGATAAGAGCCACCTTCACACAATGCAGCATAAGCGCTGCTGAAGGTGGCTCTTTTAGTTAAATAGGCCCTGGGGGGTGTCAGGTTCCCTTTAAAAGGTATCAACCACTGAGGACTCTCAGATTCTAATACTTTTCTATTTACTGACTAACACCATACAAATATTTTTTACCTTATCGCGATGGAACGAACATTTTCACAACAGTTGTAAGAAAGGAAAAACATCTAAAACAGGATTCATAGAATAGATCCACGGTGCTTACTGGGTGTTAGAAAAGGTCATGCTTAAATTACACTAACATCTTTAACTTGCTTTTAACTTTGCTTTACTGCATAACGAAGACAACAGTCATGTAAAATATTTTATCTCTAGTTTGTTTGACTTTAGGACTTAAAGACTGCAATTTACTCTGAGTACTATAAGAAGCCTTATTTGGTCCATTTCAGGAAAGTAATCCTAGGAAGGTGAGGGTGGTGGTGGGGAGAATTATATTATTCCCTATATGGAAAAGGAGATTTATTTACAAAATGGGACAATTTGTCTCACACTGAATAACTACATTTAGGGAAGAAGGATGAGAGGGGACAGGCTCGAATGTCATACATATCCATTTATTTAGCTTATATCTATAAGGACAAAGCAAGGAAATTATAACATTCTCAAAATTATTGTATAATATATGCAAATGCAAAAAAAATAAGATCTCTCATATAAAAATTAAAAAATTCTGGCATTAGGAATATGATGACCGAAGAAAATAATATATTTTCTCTTGCAAAGTAGCAAAACATAAAAAAGCTACATGAAGTGAGTATCATCGTAGTTGTGTCAACCTGCAATATAAGAATAGAGTAAATATATCAATTATGCCACAAGATAACCACTATAACACAAGACAAAACAATCCTGGATTTATTGACTCTTTGCTACATCCCTACTACCAATGGCGTAACTTGAAGCTTATGGGCCCTGATGCAAAAGCTCCAAAGGGGGCCCACAATTATCAGAAATCTTTAATAGCAACAGTCTTTTTCTATAGGCCAAAGGGACTTTTGGGGCCCCCTAGGCTCCAGGGCTAAGGTGCGATTGCAACCCCTGCACCTGTTATAGTTACGCCCCTGCCTACTACCACAAAATGTAATAAAAAATAATCAAATAGCAGCGTGCACAAAAATGAACCCATGGAAAACTGCAGTTTGTCCCACAAACAGCCTCACACAGATTTGTATATGGAAAAGTAAAAAATTCTCATATATCTTGGATATCAGCACATGCCAATAAAAATAGAGTACATGCAGTCATGGCCAAAAGTGTTGGTACCCATGAAATTATTCCACAAAAGGAAGTATTTCTCCCAGAAAATTATTGAAACTATAAATGTTTTCTCATACACAGGTTTATTTCCTTTGTGTGTATTGGAGCAACAAAAAATAATAGATGAAAAGGCAAATTGGACATAATTTCACACAAAACCCCCCAAAATGGGTCGGACAAAATTGTTGGCACTTTTCCAAAATTGTAAGCAACTTTGTTTCAGTCATGTGATGCTCGTTCAAAGACAACTGTGACTAGTAACATGTGTGGGCAATATGAAAATCACACCTGAAACCAGATAAAAAGGGGAGAGGTTGACTTAATATTTGCTCTGTGTGTGAGGAGAAGAGAACTGTCTGAGGACTTGAGAACCAAAGTTAATGAAAAATATCAATAATCTGAAGAATACATCCATCTCCAGAGATCTTGATGATCCTTTGCCCACTGGGCACAACATAATCAAGACGTTTACAACCCATTGCACTATAGCTAATCTCCATGGGCATGGACAGCAGAGAAAAATTGATGATAGATTACAATTTAGGATAATGTGTATGGTGGATAGACAGCCCCAATCAAGTTCCAACAAAATGTATGCTGTCCTGCAGTCTCAGGGTGCCACAGAGAAAAAAAAGCTAGACTTCATTTGTCCTAAATGTTTGTGATTGAGCCAAAGTCTTTCTGGGAAATCATCTTGTGGAGAGATGAGACCAAGATTGAGCTTTTTGGTAAAGCCCATCATTCTACTGTTTACCAAAAACAGAATGAGGCCTACAAAGAAAAGAGCAGTGTACCTACAGTCACATATGGTGAAGGTTTAAAGAGCTTTTGGGGTTGCTTTGCTGATTCTGGCACTAGTGCCATTCTATTTGCAAGGCATCATGAAATCTGAAGATTACCAAAGGATTTTGGGTCACAATATAAGGCTTGTGTCAGAAAGCTGGGCTTGCATCCTGAGTCATGACTCTTCAGGTAGAAAAATAACATCATGTACTTCAAGACCCATCCAGAAATGGATGAAAACAAAGTGCTGGGGAGTTCTAAAGTGGCAGCAATGAGTCCAGATCTAAATCCCATTGAACAACTCTGGAGATCGTAAAATCGTTCTTGGAAGAAGGCATCTTTACATATGGGAGGAGCATTTAGCAAAAGAAGAGTCCAAAATTTCAGTTGAGAGGTGTAAGCAATTGTTTCCAGTAATTCGGTTAGTTATCATATTTTTTGCTTTATATGATGCACCACATTATAAAATGCACCTCAAATTTGGTGAAGGAAAAGAGAAAAAAAACAATTTTTAATATTAAATGGGGTCTGTCTTATAATGTAAGTGTCCATCTTACAATCAGTATATACAGGTAAATCTCAATGAATTAGAATATCTTCATCAAAAAGTTAATTTATTTTAGTAATTCAATACATAAAGTGAAACACATATTATATAGGGTCATTACAGGGGGTGATCTATTTCAACTGTTTATTTCTGCTAATGAAAACTCAAAGGTAATTATCTCAGAAAATTAAAGTAAAGGGCTGCAGTAATCAGTGTAAGGCTAGAAACACACTGTCCGTGTGATATACGAAGGATAAACTGAAGGACTTGCGGTGACATGACCGGATGCTCGTAGCCCCCAGAGCACGCGGTGTGCAGAGGAGCTGGAGCCTGTGAAGGGCGCCTTATCAAGTGTATTACCCGGTTGTGACAGCACAACCCGATAAGGTGAGTGGCCACCTATTAGTACGCCACGCTAATTAAAGCCCCCCTGGTAACCGCACTATTGCACTCCTTTCTCTCTCTTTTTTTTTGCGTATGATATACGAGTCACTTGGACGAGTGTCAGATCATTAACCCTGAATGACCTCTCCCTGTCAGGACAGGAGTGTGGAGTTGCTGACAGGGAGAGGTCGTTCACGGTTAATGATCCGACACTCGTCAGAGTGAATCGAATAACACACGGACAGTGTGTTTCCAGCCTAACAAGAAGAGTCATAGAAAGAAAGTGTCAGCAAGAAGGTCTGGTCACATAGAGACAAAAAAATAGAACGCAACTAGGGATGGGCGAATCTACTCGCTAGGACTCGTTACTCGGCGAGTAGTAAGGGACTCGCAGGACTCAGTACTCTGCGAGTTTCCCAGCGTTTACTCGCACGAGTCCAATGCAAATCATTGGCAAACGCTGACAAAACTAGGATTGCCATTGTTTGCATTAGACTCGGCTACTGTGCCAGTGATAGCAGGGAAACTCGCAAATAACTGCTGTTACTTTGCGAGCTGAGTCCAGCTGTCTTCTCTGTGCAGCTCCAGGGTCCTAGAGCCCGCCTGCTCACAGAGATGATGTAGCAGTGCTGAGATTGTTCTCAGTCTGCTCATTCCCTGTGCATAGACATCTATATCTATGCACAGGGGATGTAGCAGAGATGACATCGCGTTTTGGACTACGTCGGATGGAAGAGGATTTTTTTAATTAAAGATGGAGTCCCTAATGGCTTTTTTTTATTTCAAATAAAAATTTTTCTCTGTGTTTTTTTAACCCTTTATTGGAGATTCTTAGTGGCTGGGTCAAACGTGGCCTGACATTAAGAATCTCGGGCTTAATACCAGCTTGTATAACAAAGCTGGTATTAACTCCTTTATTACCCAGCGTGCCACTGTAATGAGGTGTACAATTCAGATTGTATTATTGAAATTGAAATGAGCTGTGCACAGTCCGCCACTGCCCCCTTGTGGACAATTGCTGAAATGACTGCAGAGAGAAAAAAAAAAACAGCATTGATTGCTGCTCCCCTCCCCCAACAGCCATGTGCTGAGGAGGAGAGAGGGCGGGAGATCAGTACAGACACAGAGTTGAACAAGAGAACATCTGCTTGTGGATGTCTGTTGAAAGAGGGCTACTTTGCAACACCTTGCCGGAAAAATCGCCCCGCAGAAGCCCCCGTGCCTGATCCTGGGCCACTGGACTTTGGTGCTGTGACTCTGGCCGCTCTGCAAAACCTTGCCCGCCGTGCACCCAGAGTGCTTGTGCAGGGGCCGTGACCTACATAAGGGAGCCATTTGTGCTGCTGTGATCTCCCTTCTCCTGATCTGTGTGCCCTGAGACTGGGAGAGACAGACTGTTACCTGCAGAAGGAGACCAAAGAAGAGTGAGGAGATCCCCAGGCCTGCTACGTGGGAGCGACATCTTCTTCTGTGATAAGACTGGTACGTGATTTTAGGGAAAGTTAGGGAAAGATACCTTCATTGTTGTGTTTTCTTTTCTTGCTGCGTACCCGGAAGAAGTGAAGATTCAGAGACTCTAATATATACAAGTGCGCATATAGTTCGGTTGACTGTGAGATAAATATGTTTTACAGTAAAGAAATGTTATTATCGGTTAAACCTGAGTATGGGGATTCTGTTGAGAAAGATCATACACACACACCCGCGGCCTTACCACCGGTCGCTACATCTGGCGTAGTCGGCAGGATGTGTGATCAACAGAATCTCCTCCCGGTAGTAGCTTATAACCAGACTTATACTACGGCCTGCAGGTCCATATCCGGTGCCAGCAGTCCGAGCAGTGACACGGAAGAATTGAAGCAGATAGTAGCAGAGTTGCAGAAACAGATACTGCAGCTACAGCTCAGGCTAGACCAACAGGCGGACAGGCAAGCGAGACAGCAACCCAGTCGGCCTATGGGAAGGTGCTGGACATGCGGCGACCCCCGCCATAGGGCAAACCGTTGTCCGAATCCTCCACCCGTGGTCCGATATACTAGAACCAGCAAGTCGTGCCCCACAACAGCCGCCACCTTTAAACTAGACACCCCAGCCAAAGCGGCTCGCTCGGCAGGGGAGATCAGGGAAAAGGGTGTGAAGAGACAGAGCCAGACCGATAAGCAAGTGCTGGCCACTCGGGTCCAGGGGACGGTGAAGTGGTTTAATGTCCGCGATGGGTATGGCTTCATCAACAGGAATGACACAAAGGATGACGTGTTTGTACATCAGACTGCCATAAAGCGTAACAATCCTCGTAAGTGCCTCCGCAGCGTTGGTGATGGGGAGGTGGTACAGTTTGATGTTGTGAAGGGAGAGAAGGGTACAGAGGCCGCCGACGTCACCGGTCCCGGGGGTGTTCCCGTTAAAGGAAGCAGATTTGCCCCCAACCGGCGCCGCTACCGCCGGCGATCCTACTCTCCCCGGGTAGAAAATGTGACTGAGTTTATTGGAGATATTGTGAGCCCTGAACAAGGGAGCGAAGGTGAACGGGGGGATGACGGTTTCCCCCGACAGAGGTCCCTACTCCGCCGGAGAGCAATCCCTATGATATCAACGGCCATCACTGCCTTGGAGCCGATGGTTGTTGACAGGGACTGTCAACCTTTAAGTGGGGGGGTATGTAATGAGGTGTACAATTCAGATTGTATTATTGAAATTGAAATGAGCTGTGCACAGTCCGCCACTGCCCCCTTGTGGACAATTGCTGAAATGACTGCAGAGAGAAAAAAAAAAACAGCATTGATTGCTGCTCCCCTCCCCCAACAGCCATGTGCTGAGGAGGAGAGAGGGCGGGAGATCAGTACAGACACAGAGTTGAACAAGAGAACATCTGCTTGTGGATGTCTGTTGAAAGAGGGCTACTTTGCAACACCTTGCCGGAAAAATCACCCCGCAGAAGCCCCCGTGCCTGATCCTGGGCCACTGGACTTTGGTGCTGTGACTCTGGCCGCTCTGCAAAACCTTGCCCGCCGTGCACCCAGAGTGCTTGTGCAGGGGCCGTGACCTACATAAGGGAGCCATTTGTGCTGCTGTGATCTCCCTTCTCCTGATCTGTGTGCCCTGAGACTGGGAGAGACAGACTGTTACCTGCAGAAGGAGACCAAAGAAGAGTGAGGAGATCCCCAGGCCTGCTACGTGGGAGCGACATCTTCTTCTGTGATAAGACTGGTACGTGATTTTAGGGAAAGTTAGGGAAAGATACCTTCATTGTTGTGTTTTCTTTTCTTGCTGCGTACCCGGAAGAAGTGAAGATTCAGAGACTCTAATATATACAAGTGCGCATATAGTTCGGTTGACTGTGAGATAAATATGTTTTACAGTAAAGAAATGTTATTATCGGTTAAACCTGAGTATGGGGATTCTGTTGAGAAAGATCATACACACACACCCGCGGCCTTACCACCGGTCGCTACACCACCGCCACCAGGGCCGCTGGAAGAGCGGGGTTCAGCGCCAAAGGATGGCGCTTCAATGGACGCGCCATCTTCTGGGGCGGCTGCGGGCTGCAATTTGCAGCGGGGGGTGCCCAGAAAGCTTGGGCATCCCTGCACTGCGGATTCCAGCCCCCAGCTGCTTAGCTGTACCTGGCTAGACATAGAAATTGCGCGGAGCCCCACACATTTTTTTTTTATTATTTCATGAATTTCAGAGTTTCAGAGTCAGAGTCTCAGAGTCAGAGTCTCAGAGTCAGAGTCTCAGAGTCAGAGTCAGAATCTCAGAGAGTCAGAGTCAGAGTCAGAATCTCAGAGAGTCAGAGTCAGAATCTCAGAGAGTCAGAGTCAGAGTCAGAATCTCAGAGAGTCAGAGTCAGAATCTCAGAGAGTCAGAGTCAGAATCTCAGAGAGTCAGAGTCAGAATCTCAGAGAGTCAGAGTCAGAATCTCAGAGAGTCAGAGTCAGAGTCTCAGAGAGTCAGAGTCAGAATCTCAGAGAGTCAGAGTCAGAATCTCAGAGAGTCAGAGTCAGAATCTCAGAGAGTCAGAGTCAGAATCTCAGAGTCTCAGAGTCAGAGTCAGAATCTCAGAGTCTCAGAGAGTCAGAGTCAGAATCTCAGAGAGTCAGAGTCAGAGTCAGAATCTCAAAGAGTCAGAGTCAGAATCTCAGAGAGTCAGAGTCAGAATCTCAGAGAGTCAGAGTCAGAATCTCAGAATCTCAGAGTCTCAGAATCTCAGAGTCTCAGAGTCTCAGAGAGTCAGAGTCAGAGTCAGAATCTCAGAGAGTCAGAGTCAGAGTCAGAATCTCAGAGAGTCAGAGTCAGAATCTCAGAGAGTCAGAGTCAGAGTCAGAATCTCAGAGAGTCAGAGTCAGAATCTCAGAGAGTCAGAGTCAGAATCTCAGAGAGTCAGAGTCAGAATCTCAGAGAGTCAGAGTCAGAATCTCAGAGAGTCAGAGTCAGAATCTCAGAGAGTCAGAGTCAGAATCTCAGAGTCTCAGAGAGTCAGAGTCAGAATCTCAGAGAGTCCGAGTCAGAATCTCAGAGAGTCAGAGTCAGAGTCAGAATCTCAGAGAGTCAGAGTCAGAGTCAGAATCTCAGAGAGTCAGAGTCAGAGTCAGAATCTCAGAGTCTCAGAATCTCAGAGTCTCAGAGTCAGAGTCAGAATCTCAGGGAGTCAGAGTCAGAATCTCAGAGAGTCAGAGTCAGAATCTCAGAGAGTCAGAATCTCAGAGAGTCAGAGTCAGAATCTCAGAATCTCAGAGTCTCAGAATCTCAGAGTCTCAGAGTCTCAGAGAGTCAGAGTCAGAATCTCAGAGTCTCAGAGAGTCAGAGTCAGAGTCAGAATCTCAGAGAGTCAGAGTCAGAGTCAGAATCTCAGAGAGTCAGAGTCAGAATCTCAGAGAGTCAGAGTCAGAATATCAGAGAGTCAGAGTCAGAATCTCAGAGAGTCAGAGTCAGAATCTCAGAGTCTCAGAGAGTCAGAGTCAGAATCTCAAAGAGTCAGAGTCAGAATCTCAGAGAGTCAGAGTCAGAGTCAGAATCTCAGAGAGTCAGAGTCAGAGTCAGAATCTCAGAGAGTCAGAGTCAGAATCTCAGAGTCTCAGAATCTCAGAGTCTCAGAGTCAGAATCTCAGAGAGTCAGAGTCAGAATCTCAGAGAGTCAGAATCTCAGAGAGTCAGAGTCAGAATCTCAGAATCTCAGAGTCTCAGAATCTCAGAGTCTCAGAGTCTCAGAGAGTCAGAGTCAGAATCTCAGAGTCTCAGAGAGTCAGAGTCAGAGTCAGAATCTCAGAGAGTCAGAGTCAGAGTCAGAATCTCAGAGAGTCAGAGTCAGAGTCAGAATCTCAGAGTCTCAGAGTCAGAGTCAGAATCTCAGAGTCTCAGAGTCAGAATCTCAGAATTTCATGAAATAATTTAAAAAAAATGCGTGGGGCTCCGCGCAATTTCTATTTCTAGCCAGGTACAGCTAAGCAGCTGGGTGCTGGAATCCGCAGCGCAGGGATGCCCAAGCTTTCTGGGCACCCCCCGCTGCAAATTGCAGCCCGCAGCCGCCCCAGAAGATGGCGCGTTCATTGAAGCGCCATCCTCTGGCGCTGAACCCCCGCTCTTCCAGCGGCCCTGGTGGCGGTGGCACGCTGGGTAATAAAGAGGTTAGGGCCAGCTTTGTATTATCAGCTGGCCCTAAGCCCGAAATTTATGGCGGTCACGCCAATATTAGACATTAGGCATTGTTTGCATTAGACTCGGCTACTGTGCCAGTGATAGCAGGGAAACTCGCAAATAACTGCTGTTACTTTGCGAGCTGAATCCAGCTGTCTTCTCTGTGCTGCTCCAGGGTCCTAGAGCCCGCCTGCTCACAGAGATGATGTAGCAGTGCTGAGATTGTTCTCAGTCTGCTCATTCCCTGTGCATAGACATCTATATCTATGCCCAGGGGATGTAGCAGAGAGGACATCGTGTTTTGGACTACGTCGGACGGAAGAGGATTTTTTTAATTAAAGATGGAGTCCCTAATGGCTTTTTTTTTATTTCAAATAAAAATTTTTCTCTGTGTTTTTTTAACCCTTTATTGGAGATTCTTAGTGGCTGGGTCAAACGTGGCCTGACATTAAGAATCTCGGGCTTAATACCAGCTTGTATAACAAAGCTGGTATTAACCCCTTTATTACCCAGCGTGCCACCGCCACCAGGGCCGCTGGAAGAGCGGGGTTCAGCGCCAAAGGATGGCGCTTCAATGAACGCGCCATCTTCTGGGGCGGCTGCGGGCTGCAATTTGCAGCGGGGTGTGCCCAGAAAGCTTGGGCATCCCTGCGCTGCAGATTCCAGCCCCCAGCTGCTTAGCTGTACCTGGCTAGACATAGAAATTGCGCGGAGCACCACACATTTTTTTTTTATTATTTCATGAATTTCAGAGTCTCAGAGTTAGAGTCTCAGAGTCAGAGTCTCAGAGTCTCAGAGTCAGAGTCTCAGAGTCAGAGTCTCAGAGAGTCAGAGTCAGAATCTCAGAGAGTCAGAGTCAGAATCTCAGAGAGTCAGAGTCAGAGTCAGAATCTCAGAGAGTCAGAGTCAGAATCTCAGAGAGTCAGAGTCAGAATCTCAGAGAGTCAGAGTCAGAATCTCAGAGAGTCAGAGTCAGAATCTCAGAGAGTCAGAGTCAGAATCTCAGAGAGTCAGAGTCAGAGTCTCAGAGAGTCAGAGTCAGAATCTCAGAGAGTCAGAGTCAGAATCTCAGAGAGTCAGAGTCAGAATCTCAGAGAGTCAGAGTCAGAATCTCAGAATTTCATGAAATAATTAAAAAAAAATGCGTGGGGCTCCGCGCAATTTCTATTTCTAGCCAGGTACAGCTAAGCAGCTGGGGGCTGGAATCCGCAGCGCAGGGATGCCCAAGCTTTCTGGGCACCCCCCGCTGCAAATTGCAGCCCGCAGCCACCCCAGAAGATGGCGCGTTCATTGAAGCGCCATCCTCTGGCGCTGAACCCCGCTCTTCCAGCGGCCCTGGTGGCGGTGGCACGCTGGGTAATAAAGAGGTTAGGGCCAGCTTTGTATTATCAGCTGGCCCTAAGCCCGAAATTTATGGCGGTCACGCCAATATTAGACATGACCGCCATGAATTTCTATTAAATTGTTTTAAAAAAAACACAACACAGAGAAAATTTTTTATTAGAAATAAAAAAAAAAGCCATTAGGGACTCCATCTTTAATTAAAAAAATCCTCTTCCGTCCGACGCAGTCCAAAACGCGATGTCCTCTCTGCTCATCCCTGTGCATAGATATAGATGTCTATGCACAGGGAATGAGCAGACTGAGAACAATCTCAGCTCTGCTACATCAGGCAGCAGGCAGGCTCTAGGACCCTGGAGCTGTGGCAGCCAGCACACTGAGCAGACAGGACTCTTATCTGTGCGAGTTTCCCAGCGATTACAGTTGCAAAGTAAACGAGTCCAATGCAAATAAATGGCAAAACTAGGATTGCTTCAGGCTGAAGCTTCCGAGACACATCTGCGATTTGTAAATCTCACACTACTCGCTATTACTCGCTTCCCCATTCATTAACATTGGACTCGCTAGAGTCGCAACGAGTAGCGAGTCCCGGGCTCGGAGTCGCTAGAGTCAAGCGATTCCGAGTAATTTAAGATTCGCCCATCACTAAACGCAACGCTAATCAGATGAGATATTAGTGGTTTGTCACTGAATGAATTTTCTTTCTGTACTGTATAACCTGCAGTTATACTGTTATGTGTTAAATCCTTTAGGTCATATTCTAATTTTCGTGTGATATTTCTGTGTGGCCAGATATCAGATTTTATCAGATGGTGCAGGGATTCAGAGTTTCAATGATCCATAGTTAATGATGGTTTCTCACAGGGATGCAGCTGCGCCAGGCCTTGTCACTGATCCTCCTCCCTGCTGCGGTCGGCGGCTCCTCGGGTGGAGATACAAACGGACGCCACACAGTCTTTTTTACTGTGTACAAATTTACTGGAAATTCTTAATAACACAGTCCTTTCGGGTCTGCCTGGCCTGGGTAGTCACCGGGAATTAAGATGCTTTATTCGGGACCCTCAGTGGAATGCCTGCTTTTCCTGTCCGGTCCCTTCCAGCGCTCTCTCCTGTCTCCCTCAGAGCTCCCACATGCAGAGCCTGAGCCAGCTCCCATGGATGCTCTCTCTCTGAGTGACTCCTCTCCTAGTCCTTGGGACCCTATACAGTGCCTTTTTCTGGATACCCCGGGGGTCGGCCACAACTTCCTCTAGAAGGGGCCTCTAGTTCGGCAGCTCGGGGGTGAACACCCGCACCGCTCTCGGAGCCGGAGCTCCATTTCGGGACTGAATGCCTCCGGTCAGTAGTCGTATCGGTTCTGAATTCGGGCGCACCGCAATACCTGGTGCCCCTAGGATCCCTCTCTGTTCTGATGGCTTCTCTGCCGCCCTCCACTCCTCACCCCCAACAGAGCTTTTTCTGGCCTCATGTTCCTCCTACCCACACACTTTTCTACCCTGTCACAGATCCCATGGGACTGGGTCCTCCCTACAGTGGGTCCACCCACAGTCCCCTACCTAGGGTGTGTGTGGATGTGTGTAATGAAGATCCCTTATGCAGCATCCCAATTCCTCAGTCACAGGAATACTACACACTCTTTTATAGGTGCAGTACCCCTCTGTGGCATCCCGATCAGTGGGGCACCGCAAATGAGCTCTACCAGACTCAGAGCATGTGTTCTTCTGATCTGATTATGACATACTCAATGGGTTTATGAGTAGTGATGTGTGAACCTGAACTGTAAAGTTCGGGATCCATACTGAACACCTAGTGTTCCGGCACAGACTTCCCTGGGAAGTCCGTATTACAGTTTAGGTTTGGTTTGGGGCGGGGAGCTATAATAACAGAGAAGACAGTGATTAAACATAAGCATCATACTTACCGGCATCTGGGCATCCCTTGTACTTCAGGGACCTCTCGTGAACTTCCTGGGTTTTCAATGCTGATGGCGGAACAGCCAATCACAGACACTGTCACAGAAAATGGCCATCTATGATTGGCTGTTGGAGTAATCTGGAAACAGCCCATACATTCATAGCAGATAGAGCTATAAATAATGAAAGAGAATCTGATATGTAAGGGACAGGGCTCTACATTTCAAGAGAGGGCAATATATATGCATATTCACACACACACACACACACACACACACATACACATATATACTGTATATACATATATATCTTTATCTGTAAGTTTGTCACCATAAACAAAGGGGAGACCAGATCTAATTCTTGCACATGGGTCGCAAGCTGAGTTTGCCCTTGCATTTCTCAATATTTGTTCATCATCATAGGTATAACAACACCTAACAAATTATATATTTTCACATAACTACCTTCATAGAAATGCATCAATACTCTTCACCCTAAGGACTGTTAAGTTAGACAAAACCACCTCATTCTTTCACCTACCATTAGCATAATGGCTTTGTATCTCCTGCCAAGCTGCTGTGGGTAAGAACAGATTATAGAATTTAGCTTAGGAGTGATATTTAAAATCTTGATGATTGCTGTATTCTGAGATGCCGTTAAGTCTGTCTTCCCCAGAGAGGATATAGAATATCTTAATACTGTACAAGTGAACATTTTGGTTGGAAAACTTTTAAAATCCTTTCCTTGAAATCAATAATTTCATCTTGTGCGCTCCACTTTACAAAGATTTATATTCAACTCAATAATTTTGCTAACATTTTGTGTAAAGAAAACTTAAAAAAGAATTAAGAAAGAAAAAAGGAAGGATAATGGAAAACAACACAAATGTTTGAAGGAATGGAATGGTGAGATGTCATGTGTAGCCTCGACCTTTGGGGTTGTCACTAGTAAATACAATGAGTGAAATATGTATTGAACATGTCATTAATTTTCCAAGTAAATACTGTATGTTTCGCATTATAAGACGCACCGAATTATAAGACGCACCCCATATTTGGTTAAGGAAAAGAGAAAAAAAATTATTTTTAATGTAAAATGGGGTCCATCTTGAGTTCTGTCTTATAATGCCAATGTCCATCTTACAATCAATATATATATCCCCCATCCTGGTATATGTGCCTCCTCCTAATATATATTTCCCCATCCTGGTATCCATGCCCCATCCTGGTATCCATGCCCCATTCTGGTATATGTGACCCCTCCTGATATATACATGCCCCCCATCCTGGTATCCATGTCCCCAATCTGGTACATGTCCCCCCTCCTGATATATACGTCTACCATCCTGGGACATAAATCTCCCATCCTTGTACATAGCTTACTAAGGGAGGGTTGCAGGGGTGCATGAGGTGGTTTTCAGGAGGCGTCCAGTAGGCCACCCCTATTATCGATGTCCCAGAATGCATTGCCGAGCTGCAAAACATGCTCATTTCCAGGCTTGCAGAAATTGGCCGCGGATCATGGTCTGCACATGCGACACCTCTGCGGCCATTTTCTTGAAGTCTGGACACTAGAGCATGTATTGCAGCTTGGGAATGCATGCTGGGACATCAATAATGGCAGCGCCCACTGTACACTTCTGCAAACGCCCCTCCCCCCACAGCTACTGGTTTGCCACAACCCTCCATGGACCAGTGAAAACCGGCCCATGCACCCCCGCTCAACCTTTGCAACCCCCCATCCCCGGTAAGTTTTTCTTTTTTTTAGATTCAGATTTTAAGAGGTTTCCCCTCAATTTGGGGGAAACAAATGTGTGCCTTATAATCCAAAAAAATATGGTATGTTTCTAAAGGTGTTATTGACATGAAATTTTCATCAGGTGTTGGTAAGAAACCATCCAAACAGGCAAATAAATCAAACCATAGATGTCCATAAATTAAGTTATGTGCTGTGACTGTATTATAGAATTGATTGTATGCTACATATCTATATGGTTAAATACTGCACATTATTATACCTGGTATTCCTGTTATTACTTGTGCCATTTCCTGATCACCTCTTAGCTCAGGTTACAGATCTTACTCTCAGGTGAGGCCTTCAATCGAGTTTCCTTCTTCCATCCTTTCCCACCAACCTTGGACAACAGACAGAGGAATCATTCCTTCATTTCTTATTTGTTCTGCAACTATCACCTCTTCATCCTCATCCTCATCCTTTTCTTCCTGGGATTTTGCACCTTCACAAACAGTTTGTCTGGTATCATGAGCCCCTCTCTGTCTCTACTCCACCCTCCCATGGCACCTGTCTGTAAGACAAGAGTCGGGACCTTAGAGATATTGATATCTCTTCTGCATCCTCATCTTCTTCCTCCTCCTCTTCCTTTTGGTCTGACATCTTATCCCGCAGATTTTTAAAAGTTTGCTACAGGGTGTAGATGACCGGAATAGTGATACTGATGACGGCAGTATCACCGCTAAACATCTTAGCAGACATTTCAAAACTGTACAGAAGAGTCCTTGCTCTGTGCCCACTCTACAAGCATCATTTGCCCCACATTTGGCTCGCTTTGAGTCACTCTATGCGTCATGACATACTGCACCAGGGTTTGTCGCTAGTGCCACAGTCGCCGCAACATGTGCAGAGTGGAATTCCAAAGTTTCGGCACATTGCATATCAAATAGTTAACCGATTGTCCGTAAGACCTCTAACAATGCTAATCAATGATCTGCGGTGTGCGAATGGTGAAGTGAGCACACAGTGACGGTGCCTTGTGCAGCAGCTCATTGAGGCCGGAATACTGATGTAGGAATTGCTGTACAACAAGGATAAAGACGTGAGTCATGCAAGGCATGTGTGTAAATTTTCCCTGGCATAGGGCCGCCACCAGGTTTGCACTGTTATCGCATTAGACCTTCCCTGATTCTAGGTTTAGTGGACACATGTATTGGTAAAACTCGACCTGCATAGCAGTCCAGCTGTGTGACTAATATCTCCAAGGCATTTTAATTTCAACACTGCCTGATAACAGTGAGCCCTGGCAACACAGTACAGAGGTGAAGGGATTCTCTTTGGACTATTGGAACATTGAGGGAGAAGTCGAGGGTGCAACTGGAGGCCCTAGAGGAGGTAAAGAAGTCATAAGCAGTTAATGAAGTAATAGATAGAGAGGTTTGTCCCTCAAGTCTTTGGGATTCCAACACTTGGGAGAAGCCCCTTCTTCAGCTGGCCTCGCATTTACCCGAGTCACCCAGTGCCCAGTCAGCAAGATGTAATGCCCCTGGCCATGTTTTCTCATCCAGGTGTCAATGGTGATATGCATCCTGTCTCATCAACGTTTCTGAAGAAATGGGTGATGTTGTGTACAATATGATGGTGTAGCACAGGCACAATTTTCTTAGGGAAGTAATGGCAAGTGGGCAACTGATACTAGGGGGCTGCAACAGCCATCATCTTTCAGAAACCATCTGTATACATTAGGCAGAAAGGCAGCATTTCCATGGCAAACAAACTGGAGATGGTGAAGTTCCAGCCCTTTGCTTTAGGATGTGTAGGAGGACATAATCTTTTATGTGATCACAACTGCATGGAAAAGGACTGGCTGTTGTGCTGAGAGGGAGGAGTAGGCTGTAACTGACAACCTATTGCACTGTGAGGGAGGTGAAGGCAGACATGTTATGGTAGGTCGACAAAGAAGTGGTGCTGGTGTGTTCGGTGTATGAGAATGGTCAAAAACTGCAGGCATGTCGACTGTAGCGGTAAACAAGTGTAGGTTCTACGGCCACAGACCTGTGTAACAACACTTGACAGGAGGAGAAAGAAGAAGCAGATGTGGCTGATGTTCGGTGACACCCTAGGCCCCATTTTAGCCCAGTAAGTTTGCCGTTTAACACGTGTTTTTGGGCCAAGTGCCCGTTGATGAATGTAATAAATTGTTGATTTTTTTGCCTCTACTGAATTTTTTTTACAAACTGCAAATAACGTGAGTTGGGCATGCCTTTGCAGTGTCAAAAAAGGCCAAGCTAGGCAACCCTTGCCTCCCCTGACAAATGCAGACCTGCAACCGCTGCTGTCCAGAGCCAGAGTATGCAGTACTTGTCGTGGTTGCAGCACTCAGACTCTGTGTGGGAAGACATAACCTAACCTTCTCATCTTCCTTCTCCTCAGCTAAGCTACTGGGCTGTGTGACTCTGGGTTTATTCCAAGTGGGATCTCGAATCTCATCATCATCATCCTCTCTGTTGTACCACTCCTCACCCTGAGAGTTACCCTCCCCCTCTTCCTGCCCTGAATGCACAGCACAGTGTGGCTGCTCATCAGGTATCTCAGTCTCATCATCATCATCACCTCCATCCCCACTTCTCCATATCCTGACTGCTACTTTGGATCATTTACCAGCAGCACGAAGATATAACCCATTCCTCCATTTTCTTTGTTTTATGCTAAAGTCAGAAGGTAGAAAAAAAATCATCACTGCAAACTTATTAACGCTTTTTTCATCTGATCAGTTACCAAACAAAGCCGAGTTCATCAACTTTTTAACAAACTGTTCTGTTCTGGTTCCCGATCCCAATCCGAATCTGCAATGATCATACAGAATTTTAAATTGGTGAACATGTTCGGGGAAAGTTGACTCATCTTTATTCACCACATTCCATCCGAGTGCTGAATTTATTATATACTAGTGCCTCTCAATCAATTAGATCATCATCAAAAATCTATGTAATACTGCCATGTTTCAGGGCATTTCTGGGAGCCCAGAAAACCAATGACTAATAAATCAATACTATATTCGCCCCTGATGTCTCGTGGAATACAGCAGCACGGTTTTTAACCTTTCCTCCTCCCTATTTTAATTTTAGGAGATAATGACCTCTGGGTTTTCATTAGCTGTAAGCTATAATTATCAACATTAACATAAATAAACACGAGATAGATCACTCTGTTTGTAATGACTCTATATAATATGTGTTTCACTTTTTGGATTGAATTACTGAAAGAAATTAACTTTTTGATGATATTTCAATTCATTCAGATGCACCTGTATACAGCCATATGAAAAAGTTTGGGCACCCCTCTTAATCTTAAGGTACCTTTACACGCCACCACTGGGTGGTAGCAACTGCCTGGCAATGAAATTGCTACGAAATGGTGGCGTGTAAATAGGGAAATTCCTCCGGTGTCCTGCAGTAGACTCAGATACCTGTTTCTGAGCCGTGCTCAAAAACCGAAGGCAACACAAAGGCACAATTGCCATGGTAGTGGCGCCTAAACCGGGCACAGGGATGGAATCTGCGTTGCCTAGTGATTTCACAGGGGCGTGCCACACGCGTCATGGATACCACGTTCCATCAGCGATCATTGGTGGGGGCTACTGTGTTACCATTGGCTGTCCCTTCTCAGGGCGCCATAATTAAAGAGCTATCCATTCACACTCCACAATTGGAATGGCGTCATGTATCAGCCAGCCTTCCTGCGCAGGCTGCCCAATCATGACGCTATTGGGTCATTCCATGTCAAGTGATCCAAAAATGAATATTTTTTTTCCCTGACGTCCTCAGATTTTTAAAAATTTTTTTCTATCTGAAGAACAACTTTATCTAATTACAAAAAAAAAGTTTTGAATTTTTTTCTTTATCTGTTAATTTTTTACAGATTTTTAAAGTTTTAAAAAAGTGCGAATTTTGGCCTGGTATGGCTTTACATTTTCTATCATATCTTGGGCTAGAAATAAGATAGAGAAACAAAATAAACACCAATCTACTCAGAACTGTCCAGGCTTTCATCAGATATGTCACAAGAGGATATTTGTTAATATTTTACCCATGTGATCGCAAGCGCAAAACTTTAAAACGCATTTCCGAAAAATCGGCGCGCTTTAAATATTTCAAAAACTGCCCATGTGTCTGCTATGCTCTTAGCCACATCTGTACCAAATTTCAAGTTGGGATCGCAATGGGATCATATTTTAACATATTTTACTAGTAAGAGCGTCAATGGGTCATTCCATATCAAGTGATCTAAATATGAATATTTTTTTTTACCTGACGTCTTTAGATTTTTTTTTTTTTTTTCCTTTATGAAGTACTACTTTAGTTAATTACAAATTAAAAGTTTGGAATTTTTTTCTTCATCAGTTAATTTTTTACAGATTTTTAAAGTTTAAAAAAAGGGTGAATTTTGGCCTGGTACGACTTTAAATTTTGTTATCTCAGGCTAGAAATAAGATAATGAAGTGGGAGAGGCATCATTTTACTCAGAACGGTAACAGCTTTCATTTGAGATGTTACAAGACTATGTTTCTTTATATCAAATTCAAACTATTGACGGGCAATTGTGAAAAAATGACTGATTGTGTTCTTGGTGACTTTTGAATTGACACTATAATAGTTAAATATTTTGCACTTAGGTCCAATGAATGCGTCAAGCTGGGACAGAGTCATCACAAATTAGCCTTATTTGCAGATGACCTGCTACTTTACATCTCCCAGCCCCTGGTCTCCATCCCTTCGGTCTTAATGGAGTTTGAACGGTTCGGACAATTGAGCAACTTTAAAGTGAATTGCTCCAAAACCGAGGCACTCAATATTTCTTTGCCTGGAGAATTGGTTTCTCATCTATCTAAACAGTTCCCATTTAAATGGAAAGTAGAAGCCATTAAGTACTTGGGAGTCCTTATACCAAAAGATCTTAAACAAATATTCAATTTAAATTATCAACCCCTTTTGACTAACGCGGAATCGGCATTTACCTCCTATAGACAATTAAAGCTATCCTGGTTCGGGAGAATAAACGTAGTCAAGATGGATGTCTTGCCCCGACTCTTATATACTTTTCAGACAGTTCCTGTTCTATTGGATAGAGGTTTCCTCTCCAAAATGCAATCTATGATCCTTAGATTTGTCTGGGGGGGCAAGAGGTCCAGATTGCGAATGAATATCCTATCCTTGCCCGAGACCAGAGGAGGGGTTGGACTACCCAACATACGAGCGTACTTTGAGGCTTCCTCTCTTGTTAGAGCTCTAGATTGGCATTATCATGCGTCCTCCAAGAAATGGGTAGGGGTGGAGCAAGAGGGTTTGGGGATTCCGCTGAAACACCTGCTTTGGATTTCCCCTAAAGACTCCACAGACCTAGTACCTTTGACAGACATGACCAGAAACACCTTGAAGGTATGGCACCTAGTGACGAAAACCCTCCGCTTAAACGACAGACTTAGCCCTTTGACTCCCCTTTTTTCCAACCCATCTTTCCCACCCAGATTTGACAGGCAGAGATTTTTATGTTGGCGGATTGTGGATGACACCCGAGTAGGACAGACTCTGTCCAGTGGTGGTTTGCCCCCGATGGCAGAGCTACAACTCAAAGAACCTACGAGACCTCTTAAGTGATTCGAATTTCTCCAATACAGAGCATAATTATATTCAGCTGACCACTCTTGCAGGGTAAGATTGACGCCCAACGTATTGGAGAGGTTATTCCAACTGGAGGCTCCACCAAGGCGCAAAATATCAGTTCTATACCAGGCCTTAGGGTCCATGAGAGAGGAGGGCACCCTTTACTTCCAACGTGCTTGGGAGAGGGAATTGGGGTGTAGCATTTCAGAAGCTAATTGGCAGAAATGCTTTATATTTACTCACTCACTAGCTAGCGCTTGTTCTGCACAAGAAAGAAGCTATAAGCTGCTCACTAGATGGTACTTGTGCCCGACGACACTCCGGAACATGTTCCCTGGAACCCCTGATACCTGCTGGCGCTGTGGGGAAGAGAAGGGTACAATGATACACATTTGGTGGAGTTGTGGGGAAATCCGGCGGTTCTGGTCTGAGGTTTTCAATGCATACGCCCGGATAACAGGTAAACAAGCCGAATGCTGCCCAGAATCGGCAATGTTATCCATTTTTCCAGGTCCTATTGGGCTACAGAAGAGGGATATTCTCCGCTTTTGAATCTCGGCTGCTCGTGCGGTGATCCCGAGGTTCTGGAAATCAAGCCGGGCTCCATCTCTACTTGATTGGTTCAAAGAATTGATGGACACATATCGAATGGAGGAGCTCGCAGCTGATGCGTCGGGATCTCGGAACAAATTCTTAGGGATTTGGGTTGAATGGATTCTTTTTCACGACTCTGCAGAATTTAGGAGTATCTTTTCCAGCACAGATAATATGGCTCGACCTCTGGCTGATGGGGAGCCAGTGGGATGAGTACCCTTTCTCCTTCCCATACCTCACCCGTCCCCCCCCCCCCTCCTTTTTTTCTTTTTTTCTTACGTGGCTTTTCTTTCCCAGTATAACTTTTTCTAATGGTTTTTGTTTCTCTTCTCTCTCTCTCTTCTTTTCTATCTCTCTTTTCTTCCCATCTGATACATTCAGTCTAGGTATTTCCTTTCTACGCCTATACCTTCAGAATTCTAGTGAACATTAGACAGGTATCGAAAACTCTGAGCTGTGAGTAGATCATTAATATTTCGGCCTTCCTTTCCGGTACACCAGTCGATAGACTATTCCAACTAGGCCTCAACGGGTAATGACCCACTTACGTGGTCAACCTGTTAGAAGGGGCCAAGTGATAAAAATCATTCTGCTGGGGCTGCTTGTCCCCTTGACATCAGAACATCTCAAAACCCTGAGAAAGGTTGTATACTTGAGTGTTTGGAATTATATTTAGATTGTAGTATATATTGCACCAGAGATAAGCGCAAAAGTAAATTTGCAGCTTATCTTAAAGTTACTAATAACTTTGTGAATTCTCTTTTTGTATATTTTATATGTCTCAAGATTTTGTTAAAAGATTGAATGTATGTCTTTCATATGTTTTTTCAAAATTTAATAAAAATGAGATTAACCATAGTTAAATATTTTAAAATATGATCCCATCACGATCCCAACTTGAAATTTGGTACAGATGTGGCTAAGAGCATAAAAGACACATGGGCAGTTTTGGAAAATTTTTATTAAAATGTTTTTTTCGGAAATGCGTTTCAAAATGTTGCGTTTGCATTCGCATAGGTAAAAAATTAAAATTAACAAATATACTCTTGTGACATATCTGGTGAAAGCCTGAACAGTTCTGAGTAGAATGGTGTTTATTTTGTTTCTCTATCTTATTTCTAGCCCGAGATAAAAAAATTTAAAGTCGTACCAGGCCAAAATTCACCCTTTTTTTAAACTTTAAAAATCTGTAAAAAATTAACTGATGAAGAAAAAAATTCCAAACTTTTAATTTGTAATTAACTAAAGTAGTACTTCATAAAGGAAAAAAAAAAAAAAATCTAAAGACGTCAGGTAAAAAAAAATATTCATATTTAGATCACTTGATATGGAATGACCCATTGACGCTATTAATAGTAAAATATGTTAAAATATGATCCCATTGCGATCCCAACTTGAAATTTGGTACAGATGTGGCTAAGAGCAAAGCAGACACATGGGCAGTTTTTGAAATATTTAAAGCGCGCCGATTTTTCGGAACTATGTTTTAAAGTTTTGCGCCTGCGATCACATGGGTAAAATATTAACAAAGATCCTCTTGTACATATCTGGTGAAAGCCTGTATAGTTCTGAGTAGAATGGTGTTTATTTTGTCTCTCTATCTTATTCCTAGCCTTAGTTATGAGGAGAAACGTAAAGGCAGGCAACAGCGAAATTCACACTTTTTCCGAACTTTGAAAATCATTTTAAAAAAAAGTAAATTTTTTAAAAAATTTTTCTCTTCACATTTTGCATTGTCTGACATGCTATTATCAAATAACAAAATCTCAAAAGAATTAAAAATATAGAGGTAATAATCATTGGTTCACTTGACATGGAATGACCCTATTGCGTTGTCCAGTCAGCGTATTAGCGTCACGGAATACACAACTCTGTCACGCCTATGTACTTGCGGCGCGAAAGATGTACGCCCACATTCCCCTACTAATTGCGGCATGTGAAGGGGCGACTGGATTCAACAGGCAGTTATCCGCAGGATCTGTGGGAACGTCTGGGGCACCACGATACCTTCAGTTGACAACGCAATGGCGGCGTGTATATGCGGCATTGGCGATCAACCGTCAAAAACGTGCGTGTGCACGTGCGGTGGATACCTGTTGCTAGGCACTGTGGCGGCGTGTAAAGGTACCTTTACTCTTTTTTTTTTTGTTTAAAATTGTTTTTTTTGCAACAGCTATTTCAGTGTGATATATGTAACTAGATGGCGGCCCGATTATAAAGAATCGGGTAGTCTAGAATCCATATATAGTTTATTTACTAATAGTTACGGAGTGCGGTGAAATGAATTGTGTGAATACAGGCAGCTTTGTGGGTAGCAGAGTATACGGTGGCTCAGTGGTTAGCACAGGGCGGTGGCTCAGTGGTTAGCACTGCGCAGTGGCTCAGTGGTTAGCAGTGAATGCGGTGAAAGTGGTCAGCGCGGTCAGCGCAGTGCAGTGGGCAGAGTGGTCAGCGCAGTGCTGTGGGCAGAGTAGCCAGCGCAGTGCCATGGGCAAAGTGGTCAGCGCAGTGCCGTGAGCAGAGTAGTGAGCACAGTACCGTGGGCAGAGTGGTCAGCGCAGTGCCGTGGACAGAGTGGTCATCGCAGTGCCGTGGGCAGAGTGGTGAGCACAATGCCGTGGGCAGAGTGGTCAGCGCAGTGCCGTGGTCAGAGTGGTGAGCGCAGTGCAGTGGGCAGAGTGGTCAGCGCAGTACCGTGGGCAGAGTGGTGAGCACAGTGCTGTGGCCAGTGCCGTGGGCAGAGTGGTCAGCGCACACACACACACACACACATACACACGCTCCGCTACACTTACACCGGCCCTGCGTCTTCCCCGCCGCCTGGATCCTCAGTCGACATGTCGCCGCCCCCGGACGACTGGATCCAATATGGTGTCCGGGAAGTCTCGCGAGTTAGGGGCGGCGACAGGTCGACTGAGGATTCAGGCGGCAGACGCAGGGCCGGTGGTAAGTATAGCGGTGTGTGTGTGTGTGTGTGGTGACAGAAGTGCCGTGTAACGTGACGGAAGTGGGGACAAAGTGATGGAAGTTCGGACAAAGTGACGGAAGTGCCTTCGGCTTTTATATATTAGATAACTGATGGACACAGTAATATTTTAGGATTGAAATGAGGTTTATTGTGCTAACCGAAAATGTGAAATATGCATTATTTCAAAAATTGACAGGTGCAAAAGTATGGGCACCTCAACAGAAAAGTGACATTAATATAAGATAAGATAAAGATAAGATGAACTTTATTGATCCCAGAGGAAATTACAGTATTACAGCAGCAGAACAAAGATCAAGAACATTACACACTTTACAAAATAAGTCTATATGGACAGCAGATGCGGGTAGACTGGTACATGTACCTCACCTATTACCCCCATACCCTTAGAACTTCACTTAGTCGTGGGATGCTTTACACTTATACATCCCCACAGCTGTTGGAACAAACGATTTTCTGTATCTTTCCTTTTTACACATTAAATCAGCTCCCAACCTTCAAGTGTTTCTACTCCCATCTCTCCCCACATCCCCTCTGGCTCACTCTCCATTTTTGACCCAGCCACAGAAGAAGAAGTCTCCAGGCTCCTCTCGTCCTCACGTCCCACTACATGCACCTCTGACCCCATTCCCTCACACCTACTACAGACCCTCTCTCCAGTGGTCACCAGTCACTTAACCACAATCTTCAATCTCTCCCTCTCTACTGGCATCTTCCCCTCCTCCTTCAAACACTCTATTATCACTCCACTACTAAAGAAAACGTCCCTTGACCCATCCTGCACAAATAACTACAGACCAGTCTCCAATCTCCCCTTCATCTCTAAACTCTTGGAGCGCCTGGTCTACACCCGCCTCACCCATTACCTCGCCACTCACTCTCTTTTAGATCCATTGCAGTCTGGCTTCCGCCCCTTACATTCTACAGAAACCGCCCTCATCAAAGTGACCAATGACCTTCTGACAGCAAAATGTAATGGTGACCACTCTCTGCTTATCCTTCTTGACCTCTCTGCGGCTTTTGACACTGTTGACCATCAGCTCCTACTCTCTATGCTGCACTCCATTGGCATCAAGGACACTGCTCTCTCCTGGTTCTCTTCCTATCTTTCTGACCGCTCTTTCAGTGTATCTTTTGCTGGCTCCACTTCCTCCCCTCTTCCCCTCACTATTGGGGTCCCTCAGGGTTCAGTCCTTGGCCCTCTCCTCTTCTCTCTCTACACAGCCCCGATCGGACAAACCATCAGCAGATTTGGCTTTCAGTACCATCTTTATGCTGATGACACACAACTATACACTTCAGCCCCTGACCTCACCCCTGCGGTATTAAAGAACACCAATGACTGTCTAACCGCAGTCTCCAATATCATGTCCACTCTCTATCTGAAACTCAACCTTTCCAAAACTGAACTTCTTCTGCTCCCACCCTCTGCCAACCTCCCTAAATCTGACATCTCTCTCTCGGTATGCGGCACCACGATAACGCCCAGTCAACAGGCTCGCTGTCTCGGTGTTTTGATGGACACTGATCTCTCCTTCACCCCATATATACAATCTCTCACCCGCTCCTGTCGCTTGCACCTGAAAAATATCTCCAGAATTCGCCCTTTCCTCACCACGGAAACAACTAAAACCCTCACCGTGGCCCTGATTCATTCCCGCCTTGACTACTGTAATTCTTTATTAGCTGGCCTCCCCCACAGTAAGCTTTCCCCTCTCCACTCTATCCTCAATGCAGCAGCCAGGATCACCTATCTAGCAAACCGCTACTCAGATGTTTCTGCTCTGTGCCAGTCACTACATTGGCTGCCCGTACACTATAGAATCCAATTCAAATTGCTCGTTGTCACCCACAAAGCTATTCATGGTGCGGCACCTCCTTACCTCTCCACCCTCATCTCTGTCTACCACCCCACCCGTCCCCTTCGCTCTGAACATGACCTCAGACTAACATCGGCATTAATCCGAACCTCCCATTCCCGACTTCAAGACTTCTCTCGAGCTGCACCAAAACTCTGGAATGCTCTACCCCAAGAAATTAGGACCATCCACAACTTGCATAGCTTCAGACGCTCCCTAAAAACACACCTCTTCAGGGCGGCCTATCCTTCTCCCTAACAGTAGTCACTTAGACGTAAGATATTCATTGTTATAAGCCCCTGTACTTTGTGTTCCCATCCCGTCTTAGATTGTAAGCTCCTTCGAGCAGGGTCACCTTCATTTTCTGCCTTTCTTATTGTATTTCCTAAGTTGATTCTATGTTTCTTGTATGTAACTACTGTTCTGCATTACGTTTCTGTACCGTATATTTTTCTTATATGTACCGTTGTACTGTAAAGCGCTGCGGAATATGTTGGCGCTATACAAATAAAGTTTTATTATATTATTATTATTATTAGTTGGATTAGACGCTTGCTGAATGTGCTCTTCTGCTTCGCAAACAGTTCAGCGAGCGGGTGTGTATTGTTGCTCATTATAGCCTTGCATTTCTTATTAATCCTATCCTCTAATACCTCCTCGAAAGTCCTAAGTTGTAGATCCACTACTAGCCTTCTTGATAAGTTTATTCAGCTTATTAGCGTCATCTGTGCGCACACTACTACCCCAGCATATTATTGCAGCAAAGATTGCACTCGCCACAATAGATTGGTAGAACATTTCAAGCATTTTGCTACACACATTAAACGACCTTAACTTCCTTAGGAAGTAAAGTCTACTCATCCCTTTCTTGCAAACCTTCTCCATATGGCACCTCCAATCAAGCTTGCTGTCCAGATGAACCCCCAAATATTTGAAATTCTCCACCATCTCCACATCCTGACCATCAATAGTGATAGGTAAGCAATCCTTCATGCACCTTCCATAACTCAACACCAACTCCCTGGTTTTCTTTACATTGAGTTCTAAATGGTTAGCCTGGCACCAGTCAACAAAGTCCAAAACCACCCTGTATTCCTCCTCCCCCCGGCCTCTCTCAATACCTCCAACTATCACTGAGTCATCAGAGTACTTCTGAAGGTGACAAAGGTCTGATTTATACTGAAAATCAGCTGTGTATAACGTAAAAAGGAATGGCGACAGCACCGTTCCCTGAGGGGCTCCAACACTATCCGATACGGCCGCCCCCAACCTTACGAACTGTGGCCTGTCCGACAGGTAATCAATGATCCAATTCACTAATCCCTCATCAACCGCCATTTCAACCATCTTTTTACGTAATAATAGTGGCTGTAAGGTATTGAATGCACTGGAGAAATCGAAGAACATGGCACGCACAGTGGTTCCATCATTGTCCAAAAAGGAATGTACTGTTTGTAGCAGATACGCTACAGCATCGTCCACCCCCAGACTCTGCCGATACGCAAACTGAAGGGGGTCCGTAAAAGCAGACACCCTCGGACACAAGTAGGCAAGTACAATTCTCTCCAAGGACTTCATCGCTGCGATGTTAAGGCCACCGGTCTATAGTCGTTATGGGAGCTCGGGAAGGTAGTCTTGGGAACCGGCACCAGGCAAGAAGTCTTCGATAGAACTGGTACTCTCTGTGATTGTAAGCTCCAGTTAAACAGGTGCTGGAAGACAGTGCACAACTGATTTGCACACACTCTGAGGACACGTGGACAGATACCATCAGGCCCTGCTGCTTTACCAATGACCAGCTTACTAAACTGTTCCCTCACATCATTTTCGGAGATCAAGAAAGTCTCTAACTTCCTCCCCCCAGTTGATATTGCTTGTCGTTCCCCAGCCCTCTCCCCTGTTGACATCGCACATTTATTGTTGAATCTGTCGAAAAACTCATTCATTTCATTAGCCATGATCAGCCCCCCACCCCCCTGATCTGACCTTGCCTTAAACCCAGTCAATAGCTTCATTCCAGCCCACACTTCTCAGGAGTTGTTGTGTGACAATTTATTTTCCTATTTAATTCTGAATGCTTCACGGGCAATCTTAATTTTCCCCTTTAAGTCTTGATGTACAATTTTCATTTCCTCCTTGTCCTTCCTTTTAAAAGCTTTTTTTTCCTGTTTAGTAGATGTTTCAATTCTTTTGTAATCCAAGGCTTATTGTTTGCATAACACCGAATCTCATGAATAGGTAAAATATTGTCAGTACAAAAGTTGATGTAATCAGTAACTCTCCCGGTAACCTCATTAACATCATCATTAGGTTCCCTGGCACATACCACCTCCCAGTCTGTGCAATCAAAGCAGTCTTGTAACCCCTTCTCTGCTGCCGGAGACCACTTTCTTATCTGTTTAATTGTCGCTGGTTGTTTGCAGACAACTGGTTGATAGGCTTGAGACAATAGTATGAGGTTGTGGTCAGATTTCCCCAGGGGGGGCAACGCAGATGATGAGTAAGCATCCTTAACACTGGCATAGAGGAGATCCAATATATAATTGTCCCGCGTAGAACATTTGACATATTGATAGAACTTTGGTAATGAGATCTTGGCTCGATTAAAATCCCCAGAAATGACAGTTAGAGAGTTAGGGTGTTTCGTCTGAAGCTGGGCAATCACCCAGACAGTACTTCCCCAGCTGCCTCTGGATTTGCAGATGGTGGTATATACGACACCACTGCAATAACGAGAGAATTCTCTAGGCAGATAGTAAGGCCTGAGGCCCACTGCTAATAGTTCAATGTTTGGGCAACAATGTCTCTCCTTTACTGTTACATGCCCCTGATTACACCATCTGTTGTTAATGTACAGTATCACTCCTCCGCCCTTCTTCTTACCGCCCTTCACTCTGTCCCTGTCAGCCCGAACCATTTGAAACCCTGGTACCGATACACTTGAATCTGGGACGTCCTCATGCAACCAGGTTTCTGTAAAGCACATGAGACTGCATTCCCTGAACTCCTTCTGGGTCTTACTCAGAGCCAGCAGTTCATCCGACTTGTTACCAAGCGATCGTACATTACCCATGATGATGGATGGGACCGCAGGTTTAAACCTTCTCCTCCAGGACTTGATCTTCTTGCCTGCTCTGCAACCTCTGAAAGGTCTCCTCATTTCCCGTGGAACATGTGGTATTGCAACTGCTGGAGAAGACTTTGTCCTGCGCAGTTCCAGAAGACGACTCCTTGAATACACTACTCGTTTAGCGACAGACCTAGGGACAACCATCCGATCAGTGATTCCATCCATCCCACGAGGCCTCTCCGTGGCATATTGTATACGGTGCTCTCCGCCGAGCACATATGGCTGTATCACTGACACAGGCTGTGGGCAACAGCATACATCCATCGGTAGTATTAGCTGAGATGGACCATATTGAGTACCCCAAAGTGGCCATGCCAGCAGGGGACTTGTGAGTGGTAGTGGAGGATCCAGGTGAAAAACATATGCTGTGTGCCCAGCGGCAGTAGAAAGTGTGGGGTGTGCTGCATTTTCCATCCCACAGCAGACCAGCGTGCAGGAACGTCGCAATCCACGAGATGAAAACATTGCATAGATCCAAGGTTGAAATTAGAGGTCCAAAAAGACATCAGGAAAGGTACAAAGACTGTAGCAAAACTGTAACAAACAAAATAATAGCGGCTGCAATGGGCTGCCACTAGATAGGCGCCCTATTGTCTCCACAGTCTGGTAGAGAGCAGACAGGCATGTCTGCACACCTCTGAGTCCAGCTGAAGAATGTACTAAATCTAATATTTAGTAGATCCACCTTTTTTCATAAAAATAACAGCCTCTAGTCGCTTCCTGTAGCTGTTAATGAGTTCCTGGATCCTGGATGAAGGTATTTTTGACCATTCCCCTTTACAAAACAATTCCATTTCAGTTAAGTTTGATGGTCGCCGAGCATGGACAGCCCACTTCAAAACATCCCACAGATGTTCAATGATATTCAGGTCTGGGGACTGGGATGGCCATTCCAGAACATTGTAATTGTTCCTCTGCATGAATGCCTGAGTAGATTTGGAGGCGGTGTTTTGGATCATTGTCTTGCTGAAATATCCATCCCCGGCGTAACTTCAACTTTGACACTGATTCTTGAGCATTATTCTCATGAATCTGCTGATACTAAGTGGAATCCATGCGACCCTCAACTTTAACAAGATTCCCGTTGCCGTCATTGGCCTCACAGCCCCAAAGCATGATGGACCCTGCCCCAAATTTGACAATGGGTAGCAAGTGTTTTTCTTGGAATGCTATGTTTTTGTGGCGCCATGCATAACGCCTTGTTGTATGACCAAACAACTCAATCTTTGTTTCATCAGTCCACAGGACCTTCTTCCAAAGTGAAATTGGCTTATCCAAATGTGCTTTTGCATACCTCAGACGACTCTGTTTGTGGCTTCTTTCGCATCACTCTCCCATACAGCTTCTCCTTGTGCAGTGTGCGCTGTATTGTTGACCGATGCACAGTGACACCATCTGCAGCAAGATGATGCTGCAGGTCTTTGGAGGTGGTCTGTGGATTGTTCTTGACTGTTCTCACCATTCTTCTTCTCTGCCTTTCTGATATTTTTGTTGACCTGCCACTTCTGGCCTTTACAAGAACTGTCCCTGTGGTCTTCCATTTCCTTACTATGTTCCTCACATTGGAAACTGACAGGTTAAATCTCTGAGACAACTTTTTGTATCCTTCCCCTGAACAACTATGTTGAACAATCTTTTTTTTCAGATCATTTGAGAGCAGTTTTGAGGAGCCCATAATGCCTCTCCTCAGAGAAGATGCAACTAGGAGAACAACTTGCAAGTGGACACCTGAAATAGCTTTTCTCATGATTGGATACACCGGGCTATAAAGTACAAAGCTCAATGAGGTTACCAAACCTATTTAGTGCTTCAGTAAGTCAGTAAAAGTAGTTAGGAGTATTCAAATCATGAAAATCAGCCCATACTTTTGCACCTGTCATATTTTGAAGTAATGCATATTTCACATTTTTGGTTACTACAATAAACCTCAATTCAAACCTGAAATATTACTGTGTCGATCAGTTATTACATATATCACACTGAAATAGCTGTTGCAAAAAAACAATTTTAAACTAAAAAAAAAGAGTAAGATTAAGAGGGGTGCCCAAACTTTTTCATATGACTGTATATAGTCAAGGACTGGCACCCTACTCAGGTACCGAATGCTCCAACACATTAGTGCCGTGTATGTCTTCGTCAAGACAGAAACCACAACATCAAAAATATGAAACAGAATTTCTGCAGCTTTTCTGCACCTATCATGTAAATTAGAATACTTGTGATTTTTTTCATTGCATTTTTATTGAGTTTTTACATCTTGTTGGTATGTTATGTTTTACATAAAACTACTTTGTTTTTAATACTTCCTGATATTTAGCTTGGAGAAAATTTTATGTGCATATTACATGTGTTTTTGATGCGTTTCCGCTGCGGAGATGCACTAAAAATGCATGTGCTTTTTTTATCTGCGGTTTTTCAGCATCTTATGAAAGTATATGGGCAATATCTGCATATAAAACTCAGCAAAACCACAAGAAACACTGACAAGTTGTGGATTTAAAAAAAAAAAAAAACTCCCACAACGAGCTTTTGATGAGTTTTTGATATTGCTGAGTTTCTGCAGCATTTCTGTACCTATTATGTAAGGCTGGTTTCATAGTACTGTTTTTTGGAATCCGGTAGGATGCAGCCTGCATCCCTCAGATTCCTGTGGAATCCCCCACAATTGACAAACTGCATGCACCCGCATCGGTATTATCACTGATCAGTCACACGGATCAGTGAATACACCTGTGTTGGAGCATCCTGTTGCATCCAGTTGGATACCTTGTCCCCCAGATCCAGTGGTAAATGACATGACATAAGGGGGGAGGCGTGTCATTTATAACTGCATTCAGGGCATCCATAGTTCAAAAACCTGGATTAGGCATCCAGATCCAGTGGGTTATGGAGTCTGCCGCATCCGTGTTGCATGGTGCCCCAGATCTGGGTGTCCACGGTTTTTGACACGGACAACAAAATCGCATCACGTTGTGATTTTGGTCTCAGTGCAGAAACTGTGGACACCTAGGTTAGGGGGAAACGAAAACAACTGGATGCACCTGCAAGTTTCTACGGCCCCATTAAATGTCATTGGGGCCAAAAATGGATGCGGGTGCATCCAGTTTAAAGAGGACCTGTCAAACCCCTGGTGCTTTTTAAACTGAAAGCACCCCTGAATGCAGCATGTATGTTGCATTCAGGTAAGGGGTTCCCCATGTCTCTGGCTCCCCCTGTAATTTGTACAAAACACTTTAGAAAGTGTACAGTTAAGGAGTCCGGAGTGAGTTACTCAGTATAGAGTCCTTGCTGCTCCCTGGTGTCCTCCGTGCCTCAAGCCCAATCTGTACTACCTCCAGCCCCCTCAGTAATGCCTCCTTTACGTGTCCCCCCTCCTCGGCCGCTCAATGCTACTCTGCATCTGAAGTCATGCAGATACAGAGCGAGCAATGGGCGGGAGTGGTCCCGGCAGCTGTAACACCTCCTGCCGGTGACGTCAGTGACGGGCCCACCCAGCTACAGCTTATGTATGTACAGCAAGGCGGGCTCCGGCACTGATGTCGCTGGAGGTGAAGAAGACACCAGGGAGCAGCAAGGACTCATCACTGAGTAAGTCCCTCCGGACTCCTTATCTGTACACTTTATAAAGTGTTTTGTGCAACTTACAGGGGGGCTAGAGACACAGTGAAAAAAAACAGAAACCTGAGACTTGGACAGAAGGAGTAAAACATATCTAGAATGGCGCAGTGCAATAAAAATAAGCCAGCTTCCTTCCATCATGTTGCCAGTTTTTGATGCTAAGGACAGAAAGGTGTTACGTTTGCTCTCTATGGATTTTCCTTGACCTTGGGTTGAAATTTCCATTTGTTGGCTAATAATGTATTCTCATTATAGAGAAGTGTTCAGCACAGGATTCAACAACGGCCCCATAGTAACTCAATGGTTTGTTTCTATGGCACTCACAACCATTTACAAGTGTATTCGTTTTGTAGGAAACTCAAAGAATCTGATAGCATAGGACAATGATGAAACGGAGGCAGGTTTTAGTTCAAATCTATATTATACACAAATTAGCAAGCAAAACACATTATTATTATTATGATTATATGTTTATATAGGGCCATTGGATTCCATGGTGCTTTACATATGGAAAGAGGCGGATGAAGACAAGTACAGTATATATGAACAATCAAGTCACACAAGTACAGGAGGGGAGAGGACTCTGTCCGTGAGCGCTCACAGTCTATGAGGGATGGGTGGGGATACAGTAGGAGAGGGTAGTGCCGATCATGAGATGGTGCGGTGCATACAGAAATAATACAAAAACAAGGCATGGCCAGGCAGCAGTATGAGCCCAGAGAATGCATAGTTCTATTAAGTGCAAGGCAAATACAGGATAAGTCCTAGATCCTTGTTCACACAGAGAAGGATTAATAACAAAACTGTCCTCATAACACAACTTCATATTGAGCGTAGCCCTATTATGGTTTAGTCCTGTATGACACAGTTCAGGACAATTTATGGTTTTAGTCCTAGTACTCAGTTCTGATTGAATATGGCCAGATTAAGGTATAATCCTTGAAACAAGTTCAAATAATAATAAACGTCCTGAATTTAAGCTATGCAGTTCAGTTAGAAAACACAGTCCTGGACAGTCCTGGAAAATACACTGCAACAAGCACAACAACAGTACATATTTAATAAGGCTTACTGTAGACTGTACAGAGCTAGCAGCGGGTAGATCCCTGGAAGGCATACTATAGCAGCAGAAGAAGAGCTAAGACAGCACAGAGCAATTACCATATTTTTCGGATTTTAAGACGCACTTTTGTTTACCCAAAATTGGGAGGAAAACGGGGGAGCATCTTAAAACCCGAATGTAAAAAAAAATAAATAAATAAAAACAGAAAAAAAAAATAACCCTTTACTTAGGGGGTGATAGTTGTGGGGGTGCATAGTACGGTTTTCACGATCCATGGAGATTGGGGGAAAAACCAGGAGCTGTGGGGGGGTCACGGTAGCGTTCGGTGGGCGCTGCCATTATTATTTCCCACTATGCATTGCTGTCTCCAAGCTGCAACGCGTACTCTAGTGTCCTGACTTCCAGAAAAAGGCCACGGAGGCAACGCATGTGCAGACCGCGATCCGCAGCCATTTTTTGTAACTCTGGAAACAAGCATGCATTGTACCTTGGCGACTGCAATGCATGGTGGGAAATAATAATGGCGACCCCCCCGCAGCTCCTGGATTTGCCGCAAACCTCCATGGATCGCATCATGCACCCCTCCAAACCCCCCTCGGTAAGCTATGGGGGCTATGTGCAAGGATGTGAGATATATATCCCAGGATAGGGGACATATATATCAGGAGGGGGCCATGGATAACAGTATAGGGCCATGGATAACAGGATAGGGCCATATATATACCAGAACGGGGGCATATACATACCAGGATGGGAGCCATGGATACCAGCATGGGGCCATGGATACCAGGATAGCGGCCATGGATACCCAACATTACCCCTTTTGAGTTTGGTCACTGGTATTGCTAAAGGGTACATGGATGGATAAATGTGACCTAAGTACAAGTAATATAATGATGAAACAACAAAGATGATTTGTAGATGTAAATCTAACCCTGAGATGTCTTCTACACTTAATCTAGCAAGTATTAGAATTTCTCCATCATGTGTCCCAGTTGTAAAATAATGTGAAGTTTGTAAGGTTTAGCTAACTTTAGAAAACTAAAGCTGTACAAATATTTGACTTACTCAGTAGAAAGAGTGCATTATTTCTTTTCAGTTCAGTGTATCTGGCTAGATGTGTTTTGTTCTTTTAATAGGGTTGCAGTCACCTTCCTCTAAGCTCTACATGGCAATTTCCCACTGAACAGTATTACTTTGCCTTTCAAATGTCTTCTTGACTCGTTCTGCTTTCTAATAATACCTGTTCGAATAATGCCTCATTGTGCATGCCTTGTTCTGCTAAAGGCAGCTCAGCTTTGTGCCAGTCTAGGTGTTGTGCTGCTACAAACGGCAATGTACAATAATTATTGTAGGCTGTTATTTATCTGACATTAGATCACTAACACCTGCCATTGTTTTATCCCATTGAGATTTCTATAAAAAAAAAGACCTTTTACCTGAGATGAGTGGGACTTGTGACTAGTATCTTGAAATGTTACAGATTTTATATGTAAAGGGAACTTGTCAATGCAAAATTATTATTATTTATTATTATAATAGCACCATTTATTACAATGCTCTTTACATGTAAAAAGAAATATAAATAACAAAAACAAGTACAATAATCATGGGCAATACAAGTCAACAACTGGTACAGAAGGAGAAAAGACCCTTCCCACGAGGGCTCACAGTCTACAAGGGATGGGTGAGGATATAGTAGGTGAGGAAAGAAGGCCCTGCCCCAGGGGGCTCACAGTCTACAAGGGATGGGTGAGGATACAGTAGATGAGAGGACCCTGCCCACGAGGGCTCACAGTCTACAAGGGATGAGTGGGGATAAAGTAGGTGAGGAGAGAGGACCCTGCCCACAAGGGCTCACAGGGTACAAGGGAGGGCTGAGGATACAGTAGGTGAGGAGAGAGGACCCTACCCATGAGGGCTCACAGTCTACAAGGGAGGGGTGAGGATACATTAGGTGAGGAGAGAGGAACCTGCCCACGAGGGCTCACAGTCTACAAGGGATGGGTGAGGATACATTAAGTGAGGAGAAAGGAACCTGACCATGAGGGCTCACAGTCTACAAGGGATGGGTGAGGATACAGTAGATGAGGAGAGAGGAACATGACCATGAGGGCTCATACTCTACAAGGGATGGGTGAGGATACAGTAGATGAGGAGAGAGCACTCTGTCCACGAGGGCTCACAGTTTACAAGGCATGGGTGAAGGTGCAGTAGGTGAGGGTAGAGCAGGTCATAAAGCAGTATAGTGGACTGAGGGTTACTGCAGGTACAGTTAGGTCCATATGCATTTGGATACTAACACGATTTTTTTTACCTGTTTCCTGGATCATATTCAAGTTGTAGTTGTACAAGGAGGAATAGAGCTCACCACGTCTCTTGGATGTAACCACGGCAGGGTTTCCTGCAGTTCAAGGGGGCCGCTACGAGTCGGTGTAGACAGCTCATATAATTTAAAAATAAAAGGAAGGTAGACAACTCTGGCACTTTTTCAGTCGGCAAACCTCAATTTATTGCCACTATTTTAAAGTAGGGATTATATTAAAATAATAGGCCTGTTATTTTAATGTACCGTATATACTCGTGTATAAGCCGAGTTTTTCAGCCCAAAATTTGGGCTGAAAAGTCTCCCCCTCGGCTTATACACGAGTCAATACGGGGGGGGGCTGTGTCCGGGGCTGTGGAGGCTGCAGGAGGTGGGAGGGGGGCTGCTGTATGAGCGGCCCCGTCACGTGGGGCCGCTCATTAAATATGCACTGCTTCCCCCTGTCAATCAGCGGCAGGGGGAAGCAGTGCATATAGCCCCCAAATGCTGGCACTGTCCCCCCTTGTAAGGGCCCCCCCCCGATGGTTATATTACCATTCCGGACTTCTGATCCGCGCCGCTCCTCGGTGCTTCATCCTCGCTGCTCCGTCCGTCTTCTACATCCGGGATCTCCGGCCGTCGCAGGCATATGACGTCATCGCACGGCCGGGGATCCCGGATGTAGAAGACGGACGGACGGAGCAACGAGGAGCGCCGAGGAGCGGCGCGGATCAGAAGTCCGGAATGGTAAGAGAAGCGGGGGGGGCCCTTGCAAGGGGGGGGCGAGTGCCAGCATTTGGGGGCTGCTGGGGACCCCCAGGGGCTGCTGGGGACCCCCTGGGGGCCGCTGTGTACTCCCAGGGGGCCGCTGGGGACCCCCAGGAGGCTGCTGTGTACCCCCTGGGGGCTGCTGTGTACCCCCTGGGGGCTGCTGGGGACCCCCAGGGGGCTGCTGGGGACCCCCTGGGGGCTGCTGTGTACCCCCTGGGGGCTGCTGGGTACCCCCAGGGGGCTGCTGTGTACCCCCTGGGGGCTGCTGGGGACCCCCAGGGGGCTGCTGTGTACCCCCTGGGGGCTGCTGGGGACCCCCAGGGGGCTGCTGTGTACCCCCTGGGGGCTGCTGTGTACCCCCTGGGGGCTGCTATATGTACCCCTGGGGGCCTGCTGTATACCACTGGGGCTGCTGTATACTACCACTGGGGCTACTGTATACTACCACTGGGCTGCTGTATACTACCACTGGGGCTGCTGTATACTACCACTGGGGCTGCTATATACTACCACTGGGGCTGCTGCTTACTACCACTGGGGCTGCTATATACTACCACTGGGGCTGCTGTATACTACCACTGGGGCTGCTGTATACTACCACTGGGGCTGCTGTATACTACCACTGGGGATGCTGTATACTACCACTGGGGCTGCTATATACTACCACTGGGGCTGCTGTATACTACCACTGAGGCTGCTGTATACTACCACTGGGGCTGCTATATACTACCACTGGGGCTGCTATATACTACCACTGGGGCTGCTGTATACTACCACTGGGGCTGCTGTATACTACCACTGGGGCTGCTATATACTACCACTGGGGAGGCCTGTATACCACTGGGGGGGGCCTGTATACCACACTGCTGGGGGCTGTGTACCTGTGCTGGGGTCCACCCTCGGCTTATACACGAGTCAATAGGTTTTTCCAGATTTTTGGGGCAAAAGCAGGGGGGTCGGCTTATACACGGGTCGGCTTATACACGAGTATATACGGTAATCTGTATTTTAAAATATAGGCAATTAACTGAATTTTAACGACTGGAAAAGTGCCAGAGCTGTCTACCTTCCTTGGAAAAGCAAGTTATAGTTATATAATGAACATTGACATAAAGTTCAGACTTTTAGCTTTCATATGAGGGTATGTACGTCAAAATTGTACAAAGGGTTTAGGAGTTTCAGCTCCTTTACATATGCTGCCCTGTTTTTAAAGAAGCCAAAAGTAATTGGACAATTGACTCAAAGGCTTTCTCATGGGCAGGTGTGGGCAATTCTTTCACTATTTTATTCTCAATTAAGCACATTAAGGCCTGGAGTTGATTTGAGGTGTGGTGCTTGCATTTTGAAGACTTTGTTGAAAGTAAACAAGCGGTCAAAGGAGCATGCAGGTGTAACAAGCCATAATTCTTCTGCAATAACAGAAAAAAAAACCCGTTCAAGAAATTGCTACAAAATTAGGAGAGGCAAAATCTACAGTTTGGTACATCCTGGTGACCTCAACACTGCAAAAAGACCTGGACACCCACCGAAGACAACAGTGGTGTATCACGTCAAATGTGTCTTCCGTGCCTTGGAGGCTTGTGACAAGTTTGGGACCTCAGTCTCATTGCTTTATTAAGACTTTATATTGAATGTGTTGCTTTCCTTTGGCAGTGTAAGAGTTATTGTCAGTTTCTGTTGCTAGCAAAGCTCCTAGGTGCTCTACCTTGATGAGGCTACTTTGTGAAAATCCCCAGAGGTACGGAAATCCGGAGAAGGTTCCTACACGAGCGTAGAGTTACAGAGGAGAGAGCAGGAGGTCAGGCTACACGCAGGCCAGACTTCAACACTAGGAAGAATAGTGGGCGAAGCCGAGAGAAACAACTTGAGAGCCACAGACGAAAACCCCATTCATTGGTCACTACCCAGGCCAGCTACCCGTGACAGTAAACCTGTTGTTGAACTTGAACGTGACTAGTAAACCCGTGCAGAGACTCAGCTATGTGTGGTGTGTCGTTCTTTCCCGCTGTGAGGGATCAGACAGCTTCTCACCTACAGAGCCACCTTCCAGTTAATACAGCATCACTGCCCTGGGGACATTGCTCTACCTGCAGGAAGCAAGACCAACTGGCTACTATAACACCATCCCCAGAGATCTGAAGTAGCGCTGGTGTTATCATCAGACACAGGTGGCGTCACGAACAATACATTTTTATTATTTTTATTTCAACACTTTTCAGCAACCACCAGGGCTACAATCCCGGGCATCGACCACCGGTGACAGGATCCAGCAGCAATGCCCAGGATCTGAGTACTTCAGCCCTGGGCGAGTCACCGGCCATCCCTTATTGAGGGTTAATTAACATCAGGGCCAGCAAGGAACTAGGTATCCTGCTCAGTGAGGAGGTAAAAGAACGTGTATAGGGTTTTTCAAAACCATACTATTTTTCCAATCCAGTCAAATGTAGCCAAATCAACTGATCGACATTTTATAATACACATGGGACAATGACTCAACACATAATGCCAAAGCAACCAAGGAGTTTATTAAAGCAAAAGAAATTGAATATTTTTGAATGGCCAAGTCAGTCACCTGATCTGAACCCAACAGAGCCACATTTCACTTGTTAAAGACTAAACTTCAGAGAGAAAGGCCCACAAACAAACAGCAACTGAAATCAGCTGTAGTAAAGACCTAGCAGAACATTAAAAAGGAGGAAATACAACATTTGGTGAAGTCCTTGAAATCAAGAGTTCAGTCAGTCATTGCCAACAAAATATTAGAAATTAACATTTTATTTACAACTATTTAATTTGTCCAACTACTTTTGAGACCCTGAAATGACGGGATTGAGTTTTAAAAAATTCTTTAGTTCCTCACATTTTCATACAATGACTGTGTTCAACCCACTGAATTAAAGCTGAAAGTCTCAACTTAAACTGCATCTGATTTGTTTTGTTCAAAATCAACATTGTTTTGATGTACAGAACAAAAAATAGTAAAATGTTGTTTCTGTCCAAATAGTTATGGGCCTAACTGTATGTAGGCTTGTCTGAAGAGGTAGGTCTGCAAGTTCTTTTTGAAGGTTTCCACTGTAGGTGAGAGTCCGATAAGCACCAGGAGACAAGTTCACCGATGTGTGGAGGAGACAGGTCGCAGATGGTTTTATATGTCAAGGTTAGGGTTTTGAACCGGATTTTCTGGGCAATGGAGAGGCAGTGAAGGGTCTGACAGAGCAGAGAGGCTGGGGAGTAGCAGAGGGAACAGGTGGATTAATTAGATAGCAGAGTTGAGGATAGGTTGGAAGGGAATGAAAGTGTTAGGCCCCCTTCACACCACGATTTTCAGGATCCAGGACTGTCTGCTGTGAACCAGACAGTCCCGGATCTGATTTCGACCCCATAGTATTCCTATGGGGCCAGATTGCACTGGATGGCAGTGTTTTGCCATCCGGTTTTGTGCTGTCCAGGAGGATCCGACAGCTTTCGTTTTTTGGCTGGGGCCTGAACCGCTCAAAATCGGATGGTTCAGGATCCTCCCGGATCCGGCACGCCCTAACATGGAAGTCTATGGTGCCGGACTGCGCCGGATCCAACAAAAAATCGGATCCGGGAGCCGGACTCCAGGTGCTGAAGTTTAGCAGAGAGCGCTGCTAAACGTCAGCACCAGGAGCAGTCCCCTCCAGAGATTTCAGGACCATGGCCAGCTCCCCTCTACCCGCAATCTTGAAATTTCAGCAGCTGCTATCGGCTGCATCTGGCTGCAAACCGGACCAGAGGGCATTTTTGCTCTCTGGTTATGTTTGAAAATCTGGTTCGGGGCTGTCTGGTTTACAACGGATAGCCCCAGACCTGATCCAGCCGTGGTGTGAAGGTGGCCTTAGACGGGAGACCACAGAGCAGGAGGTTGCTGTAATCAGGAGTGCTTTTGTGGACATACAGGAATAATACTATTGCGAAGGGAGGTTTGATTTTCAGACTGTTTATCAAGTCTGATTCTGCTCAGTACAAAACCACAAAAACCCTTTACAAAAGGCTAACTGTAACAATTAGGCACCTTAAACTACTGTATTGAATAACTTACTGCAATGCAAAATATCTATAATCATTTGTAACCTTGGCTAAGGATGTTTTTATGAACTGGTAGGATGAATAATCTTTGTAACTTCGACCATTCTAATGTTTGGTATATCATAGTGTAATATTAAAGGTGAAAAAAAGCATCCATACACTTACATTTTCTTATGTAAATGAGGCAGTGTGTAGACACCTTGGAGGATGTAGTCACTCTGGCAGGTTAATAGTTAACATTTCTGACGAATTTCATAAGGATATTGCAGGACCTGTGTGATGTCACAATCATGTGACTATAATAGATGGAGCTAAGTCTCCACAGACCATAATGATTTTGCTTGCTTAGCTCCGCCCACTATGGTCACATGATTGGAACATCACGCAGGTCATTTTTATACAGAGAAGTTAACTGCGAGTTAACTATTAACCTGCCAGAGTGACTACATTTTCCAAGATGACTACACACTGCCTCATTCACATAAGAAAATGTAAGAGTATAAATGTTTTTTTTTCACCTTTAACATTACACTGTGAGCTCAGACAGGGATGATTAGAATAGTGCTATGAAGCTGCAGGTGCAGATAGTGATAGCTAAGGGGGCATAAATGACCTGACAGGTTCCCTTTAAAGGTAAGATTCTAGAATTAGTGATGGGTGAGTGTATTCATTACTATTTTCGCACGAATACTTTCGCATGAATAGTTCAGAATTCGGGTTACTCATTATTTTGTAAGTATTTGTGTACTCGCTTCGCTATATTCGAATGTCCCACCCTGCACTTTTGGCGCCTAATTTGCAGCCACTAAACACGCTGGGTTTCTTAACCAATAATAGTATTGCCGCAGATATCTTAGTTGTGGCATTACTGTGATTGGCTGGCCTCCCAACATTGTAGGGTCTATTTAAGCCCTGCCCCTGCCATTTTGTGTACATTGCATTCGGAGCCAGCATTGTAGAAACATTGGGAGAGATTGCTGAACTGCTAAGGAGAGTGTTTAGGCCTCTTGATAACACAAAGGCCCTTCTGAGGGCTACCTGCAGTGTATACTATATCAGTGTAGAGTAGGGAGGGAGAGATATTCAAGCAGGAACAGTTTAAAAGAGCTGCTCACTAGCTCCATAATACCACCAAAACAATCATTCTTTTTAGAGCTATAGACACACAACCTAGTCAGAGTACAGGGAGGGAGAGATACTCGAGCAGGGACAGTTTAAAGGAGGCGCTCACTAGCTCCATAAAATCAACAAATCAATAGCTCTTTTTAGAGCTGAAGACACACAACAGAGTCAGAGTACAGAGAGAAAGGCTAGGGTCACATCTCCGTTTTTTTTTTAATCCTGATCCGGTTTTGAGCTTTCAAAAAGCTCAAAACCGGACCAGGAAATGCTCCTCATAGGAGCCAATGCTAAACACCGGATTACTTCACAAGCAATCCGGTGTCCGTCTCCGGCACTGCAGCCTGCGTTACAAATCATGCAGGCTGCAGTTTTTGGAGAGGTTCTATGATCCGCACTGCAGTAACCGGATTGCTCAGGATGTGTAATCCTGAGCAATCCGGCTACTGCATAGTTTGCTGATCCCGGCTATTGCCAAGATGAGCAAACTGTTCTATCTATTGTAAAGATTGAAATTTAATAAATAAAAGAATGTTTGAGGTCTCTAGGGAGGGCTTAGTCCCCTAGAGACCGGACGCCCACTCCGGTGGGCTTCACCTACAATGCCCCCATGCCACGGGCTCCTCCGAGCTCCGTACATGTCCCCCAAACTTTCCCCCCATATCTCTACAGAGGGGTCCCTGCACCCCTCTTTTATAAGTCTCCCTAATTGTGGCATAAACTAAGTATTACATTACATAATTAGGCTCATAGTTACGTGTATTGTCATGAAGTTTCATTATCACTCCATGGGCGGGTTTCGTGTGCTGCTGCCTCCACCCACGAAATCATGATGCCCGCCCCCTGTGGCCTTCATTTTGTGTTGTCCGGGCGGCCACGTCATGAAAGGGGCGGGGCTATCGGTATGACACGAACTTAGCCCCGCCCCTTTCATGATGCGGCTGCCTGGAAACCTATGGGAAACGCATGCGTTTTTGAATGGCACTAATTGTACATGCGTTTTTGCATGCGTTTCCCATAAGGCCCCATATTAAAAAACGCATGCGTTTTTGGAAAAGCTCCAAAAACGCATGGGACTGTCACATGCTTTTTGGCTATTAGGGCATGCGTTTTTTTTAACATGGGGGCCTATGGGTGCGTTTTTTACATGCGTTTTTGAAAACGCAGGTCTCCAAAAACGCTTGTGAAAAATGGTACTGTGACCCCAGCCTAATTCTGAGTTTTTTGATTCCATCAAAACCTATGTGATCAGGGAAAAGCTTTCACACACACACTTTTCCACTTTAGCAAAAGTTCAGCAAAGAATTGACATGCTCATTCTTTCTAAGGCGGCCGTCACACGCACAGATATCTTTAGCGATATTGTAAGCGATCACGTGCACGCGCAATCGCTTACAATATCGCTCACATCGCTGGTGAGATGTCACACAGGCAGACTCACCAGCGATGCGGAGCCGCGATCTCGCTCGTTACTAAGGTACACATCGGGTTACTAGGGCCGCGCGTCGCTTAGTTACCCGACGTGTACCATAGTTACCATCTCCCAGCATAGGCTCTGCCGCTGGGAGATGGATCATCGTGGTGTCATACACCACGATGAAGGAGATCGTGAAATCGTTCATCGCTAGATCTGAGAACCGGACCTCAGATCAGCGATGTCACGATCAAGCGATTTAACATCGTAAATCGCTTGATTACATGCATCGATTTTAAGCCCGATATCGCTTAAGTGATCAAAAAGGAGATCGCTTAAACGATATCGGGCAAGATATCTGTGCGTGTGACGGCCGCTTAAAACACAGCAAAACCTGAGGTGTTTCCACTTTTTTCACCAAACAAAAACCAATGTGTTGGGACAGCTAATCCTAGAATCATAGGTTTTGCTGGAAAACAAAAATGCAGCAAATCCAGTGGTGTTTACACTGTCTCCAGAGAACAAAAACCAATGTGTGTGCACAGCGTTTCTGTGAAACACATTGGTTTTGCTGGGAATCAAAACCGCAGGAACAAATTAGCATACATTACCATAAAACCAATGGTAAACTGCAGGCAGAAACCGCAGCAAAACCGCAGCAAAAACGCACTGTGTGAACATACCCTTAGGAAGGATTGTGCCACCAAAAGCTCATGAATTACGGTAATACAGTCCTAGAGTGCTTGTAAAATCCTAAGCAGTACTACTACCATATAATGGTGTTTGGCAGAAAGCACTATTCAATCTTCCCCCTGTCAGTTTTGGGGTCACATTTCGCTTGACACCAAAACATATATGATATATGTCCACTGCCAGATGCTAAATGTTTGTTGTATATGTGCAACTGCAGATCGTGTGCAGGTGGCATCAGGGCCTGCTTCCTGGACAACATATTGGGAAGCAGGTAACAAAGGGGAAGTGCCAGTGGTTTCACAATCATACACAGTTTTGTTTCTATGCGTTCCAACAACTTTTTATTCTGTGTGAATTCATGCCACTTTGGTACAATTTTGGCATAATTTTTTAAAATGGGGAGACATTTCTTGTGGTGTGTTTTGTGAATTTAGCTAGGCTCTCTGAGCACCATGCCTATACCTGTTAGGGGCCCTTCACAGCAGGCGATTTTAGCGGCGTCTAATGTGAATAGGCGAGGGCAACGCATTTGAGTCGCCTAGAGTCACAGCAGCGCTCTGAAATCAGGTGACCACTCTGGGGCAATGTGTACACATCGCCCCATGTAAACGGGGAAGGGCAATCTCACAGGCGATGGGAGCCATAGGCTCCCATGCTACGGCATCACCACTGGGGTTTTCAGACACCCCAGCGGTGCCGCCTGTAAGTTCAAAAACCACACCAAAAACGTGTGCGCTCTCACCCTTCGCCGCCGACATCTCCAGCGATGTCACCTGGTGTGACGGGCCCCTTACACATCTCGTTATTCCTGATGAATGAGGATCAATGATGAAGCTCTGCTTCGGCATTACCACTATCATGACACCTTTGATTTGAATGTGTTTCAGTATTTCAGTGACCTTTTTATCGATATAGTAGGCGAACATATGCCTATTCACAAACCAAACACAAACTTTAGAAGGTTTGGTCATCTGTAGATCACATCATTTTTAAAAATTAACATTTCTGTGTAATTTAAATTGTGCTTGTGTCATTTGGAGGGATTCCAAATCAAACTGGGTATAAATCCAGTCCTTCTTGAATTTAATCAGAATACGTCTGCCTGCATTTTCCCTGAAGAGTCATGTGCGCCTATCAGTAATGATTGGCCATGTTCACACACAATTTGCGTTTTTTTTAGCATTCCTAAAACCACTTGCGTTTTTTTAAGAGATCCAAAAAATGTGCCTTGTGTGTGTGAAAGCTTTCAAAACGTTTTTGCAATTAGTCATTTTTTCACCAAACACCCAAATAACAAAAAACACATGGCATAAAAATTTGTGTTTTAGCTGAAGGAATTTTTTTTTTTGGGCTGGGGGAAAAAAACGCAAGTTTGGCTCAAAAACGATTGTACACTGAAATGTACCCTGCGTTAACGCACCTGCGTTTTTTTTAACAGCACAAAAAACGCAGAGATGGGCAAAAAAACGCACGTGTGTGAACATGGCCATTGATTGCTCCAGCGTAACAGAAAACATGCTCTGACATGACACTAGCAGCAGGGCAGGCCCGCACCTCCAAGGCGTATAAGGAGAGGTCAGGCAAGTGTTAAGCTTGGACACACAATAATTAAAGCGAATTGAATCATCATGAATGACACAGGTATGATCACTTAAGTATCCCTTGAGCAAGTTGTTCAACTTACATCTCTTTTGTATTGTCACAGGCACAGATAGGCCTTGCTGATGTACTGGTTTATTCAAAATGGCCCAGTTTGTGCACATTTCACCCCCACCTCTATTGTAGCAGTTGCGCGTGTTTCTCCCCATTAATCCTTGCTGTTGAAAAGAGCTGGTATCTCTGCCACTAGCATTGTCCGAATATGATGTTTTCAGCGACTGATGTACAACGGCACCTTTTGAAAGATTCCATTGTGCAACCCTTTTGTGACTCCAAAAGTAGGGAAAAAAATGTCTCCTTGTACCGTTGATCGAGAAAGGTGGCTAGCCAGTATGGGTTGTTGGCGAAAATATGTATAATGCGAGAGTCTTAAACCAAACACTTACAAACGAACTCTTCCATGTGGGCCAAGCTTCAATCAGGCAAAGGTTCTGTGTCACCAACACGAGGAACTACACCCATCCTCTCCTCACGCTACCTTGCCTCCTCCTCCACCCCCTCCTCTCCAGCCCATCCAAGCTGGGGTTTGCAGTACCCTATGTAGCAATGGGAGTCCCCTTGGCAATGCAGAAAAACAAGTCCTCTCCCTCCTCATCCTCCTCATCTTCCTCATCATCACCCAATGTTGCTTCAGAATATTGGCTAGGCTGGGTAGTATCCCCCATTGAGAAATCTTGATCCATAGCCACCTGTTGGTCATTCAAAGCTTCCTTTTAGAGATTAGGCAGTGATTGTTTCAACAGATATTAGCCTGACTGATCACCACTCACAAGCTTGGTGCAGTACTCAAAGTTCTCATGAACTTCCCAATTGTCTTTGATCCACAACCAATTGGCAGCTGTTATGTGTGGTGTGTGAGTCTCAATGTAATGGGCATGTTGAAACTGGTATTCAGCTACATCTCTCTGCTGCTCACTAATCCTCTACAACATATGATATGCTCAGTTCAACTACATGTGCAGGTCGCAAATGAGTTGTTGACTTGTCAAATTAAAGCAGTTTTACAGCACTGTAAGACCAGCAAAATCAGTAGAGGAATGGCGTAAATGGGCAATAATACGGCACACCTTCTGATTTATGGATGGCAAGTCAGAGTATGTTTTTAATCATTTCTGAACAACTAGGTTCAATTTGTGAGCCATGCATGGCACGAGTAGCAGCTTACTGAGCTTTAAAGCCACCATTAGCTTACAGCCATTATTGCATATACGAGCAGGCCCATAGATGACGGCCCTCCCAAATAAATAAAGGAAGGACCTCCCAAATGTATAAAGGAGGGCTCTCCCAAATGTGTAGAGGAGGGCCCTGCCAAATGTATACAGGAGGGTCCTCCCAAATGTATTGTGGGCCCCTCCCAAATGAATAGAGAAGGGCCATTCCCAAAGTATAGAGAAATGCCCTCACAAATATATAAAGGAGGGTCCTCATAAATATATAAAGTAGGGCCCTCCCCAAATGTATAGAGGAGAGCCCTCCGTAAAGTAGAGATGAGATGATCTTCAGTGGCATCAACCATGGCTTTGATTATGCTGTTATTCCTAAGGCAGTGGTTTCAGCACCAAATATATAGAGGAGGGCCCTCACAAATGTCTAATTAAGAGCGGTCCCTCCAAAACGTATGTTAAAGGGCCATCTCTGGGCACTCAGCACACTCAGGATTCTTGCTTTCTGCAGGGCCTTTTAACATTTGAATTTAGGGCCGCATAATGTCATGGAGATAGAGGAGGTGGAGGAGGAGGGAGAAGCCCAACACAATAATGGGCACATTGCAAACTGCTATGGAATATGTATTCCACTATCACAGTGTCAATAAGGGAGGGACCAACCAAATGTCTGAGCCCTCAGCAGACTCAAGTTTCCTGCCTACTGCAGGCCATCTGAACATTTGAATTTAGGGCTGCAAAATCACATGGCGGTGGAGGTGGAGAAGGACGGTGAAGCCCAATGTTACAATGGGCACATTGTAAACTACTATGGAATATGTATTCCAATATCTGAATGTCAATGAGGGAGGGACCGCCCAAATGTCTAAGTAAGAGCGGTCATTCCAAAACGTGTTACGTAACTACCTGAGGCCTCTGAGATTAAAGATCAACATACCTACTGGTACGTTGTAGCTGGCCTATTAAAGTGCTGGGGAATAGATAACTAAAAATGATGTATGACAGAAAGACATACAAAATGCCTCCCAATTGCAAAAGGCGAAAAAAAAGCCAAAACACTACGTGGTATCAAATGCTAAAAGTGATATTTTTTTATCTCTCTGGTATATTAAGCCTTATAAACAAGTGATTAAGCAGGAAAAACGGTTTCTCAACCTTTTTGGCCTGTTAAATGCTAATTAGGTTAGGTTTGGTAGTTGTTCTTGTGTATCTGTAACAGTGGTGTAATCCTGCGGGATCAGTTATTCCCACAAACCCTATGTGAGTCAGAAATGCATGCAGGCAGATTCTTCCCATTCTGTTTCATCACTTTCCAACCCATTTCAGCCTTTTCCTCAGACCTCTTTGTATGGTCCAGCAGAAAATTACTTGCATTTCCCATTGACTTACAATTGTACTTGCTAATCGGAACGAATACGCGATTATTACAAAGTACTCATAATGAGTTTAACGATTACGAATATTACGGTACTCGCTCATCACTAACTACAATCGATCATTGGGGGTTCCAAGCAGCCTGTGCACATGTTTGATAGGTCAGAATAATATTGTCCACTGTATACATATTTGTTAGTTAAAGCAAAAATTTTATAAACAGGAATTTTGTACTACAAGAAATAAGATGTGAAATATTTAGGTGAGGTGATATCTAGAGACTGATTTAGTTTTTCAGTCAAGTATTTGAAATGTATTTCATTGTTTAACAGTGCTCCCCTGACCATTCTTTGCAAGGAAGATTCTCCATTTCTAATCTGTGGAAGACAGGAAAGTGATCTCCCAGGGTCATTGGTTCAGTCTCTGAAGGTAGAGCAATTTGTACTAAGTGTTTGAAAATTAGAATGAAGTCTGGTCTAGAAGAAGAGACGGGCTGCAAAACAGAAAAACTCTTCCTTTGTTTGAAGGGTGCAGTCCCTGAATGTCATCCGCTATAAATTCAACTATTGTGATTTTCACATTTCTTAACAGGAGGAATGACATGGACGAGGTTTTTGAAGGTGCATAAATAATATCTGTCGAAACCTCTGACATGTCTGTATTACTAAATACTTATATTTCCTAAGATATAACCCAGAGGTCCCCAACCTTTCTAACCTTGAGAGCCACATAGAGACGGTAACAAACTACATTAAGGTCTGAGAGAGAGTCGCGAGCAACAGCCAGCTCTCATTCCCCTGATAGTGACACCCAGAGCCCCTTAACTAGTATAATGACAGCCAAAGCTTTTCCACAGAAATCCCACTGAGGCAGTAACCTAAGATACAAGGGTTCCTATCCCCACTCAGATATGCTCTTCTATGTTGGGTTACTTACAAAAGTCTCAATTTGGAAACATGCTTCTCATAGCTGTTTCTGACTCACCGTTGCCGGGACTCCAGTGGACAGGCGTTTGCTTCTTCCTCCTTGTCATGGGGTGCCGCGCCTGCCGGTAGTGGGGCCCGGTGGTACAGATCAAAAGAGAGAGACGTCATGGGTTGAACAGATTAGGGGTTAATTTGTTTCGTGACGCCACCTATGAGAGTTCCGGTAACTGTACCGGCGCTGCAGGGCCTCCGGGGGATGGAATGCAGCAAGATGGAACGCTCCCCACAGGCTGAGCGGTGATCCCCGGAGCCAGAAGCTGCACAAGATGTTCTGAGGCAGCTGCGGTTACCTTAGTATGCGGATAGACAGTTCATAAGAAGGCACGGACACTGTAAGTCTCTGTAACGGGTTCTTTACTATAACGAGCAGGTAGTACATGGCATACAGTGAAGGGTAGTGGACCGGGTGGACTCAGCAATGACCAGTGTTTCCCAAAGATCCGCGGTGTTCCTCCATTCTAACTAATTGTGTTGCCGTTGTCACCCAGGAATGCCAGATCGGGTACAAGGATGCTGCTTGAATGCCCTATCCGGGGTATACGTTCCGGATGCTTTGGGGAGCCTTTGGTCCTTTGGTGGGTACACCGCTGTCTAGACGACTGTGTGTGACGGTGGTGGGGTGCTCCTGTAAAGCGGTCCCTACACTCCTCTGGTTCACATAGAAGTGATAAACGACTCCCAGCTTCGGTACCAGCAAACCGGCTGTAGATGAGCACGGGATGGTTTTGGACCCGCATGTTGATGCCCGTTGATCGGTTGTTAAGGCACCAGGAATAATGGTGCTCAACCGGGGTGATGGCAGGGAGATGGCCAGGGGAATTGGCCAGGGGGCCGCACGGAACTGTGCAACCCCCTCTCCTAGGTTGCAGAGCTGATGATCTTGCTCCTTCTCCTACGTTGCCAAGTCAGTTCTCCCTACACACTACCACTACACTCCGCCCACCAGGACCTTATTGGCCCTCTATACTGATGATGCATGAAGAGTATGGATCTCTGAGTTAACCGTGTGACTGCTGAGTCAGAGAATATTGCTGCTGCAGTTTTGGCTGCAATACCCTCCTGTGACGCACTCGTTGCGGGGCGCCACATTTCCAATACCTGGTACTTATGAACCAAGCTGGAAGATAACCCTGAGCCACACATCACAGGCCCACAAGCCACATGTGGCTCCCAAGCTAGAGGTTGGGGACCCCTGATACAATAATTCAGGAGCACATTTTGTTTTTTAGAATTTTGAACTCTACTGTTCCCGTGTAATTTATCGTAGAAATATATGAATAAATTGTGTTCCCATTGTCTGTAGGATGTGTTCCAACATAGTCTGGTACAGCCAGCAGTGATTAGACAATGTCAGATTGTGAAGGGACACATCCACTGATTATAATGTCTAGCTGTCAATGTAGTCATTCATGTCTTTTCATAGTACTACAATTTAATTTATTTGATAGGTGGCAACCATTGTCTACATGATTATTAGAATTGCAAGGGTGGAGACACAAGTCTAAAATTTGGTTTTAGTGTTGTGAACTCCACATTTGGTAGATCAGTGTTAGGGGTTCATTGGAAGTAGAGGGTAAGGGATCTTGGGAGAGGAAGAGGTAAATGTTATGTCCCAGGAATGGGAATTATTCATTGTTTTTTGTGCTGTGTATTGGGTATTGCTGTGTTGCTAGGCAGAAGCATTGCCTTTGGAATTTTGTCCCTTTCCTCTCCCTATAGATCTGTGATGTCAGTATATTCCTCCCTATTTCCCCATATAGTTGTCTTGTAGCCATTTGAGTATGGACACATGTCTTACTGCTCTATGAAGAATTACTCTTTTTACCTGCTACATAGAACCACAATACAACATTTTCAGTGAAAGCATCTCCCCTTCTCCTGAATTCTTATATGAAAAAATGTGGCGAGCAGTTATCGTTTGCACAACCCAGCGAACGATACTTGTTCACTGTTGTCAATAGGGGAAGTCAGTAAAGACATTGTTATCGCGGTGTCACACACAACGATGCAGCAGGTTGGCTGATCGAGGATCGTCTGATTTGAGAACATGCTCTGAAACCTGTGATCAACGATCCAACGATTTATCGTAGTCGTAACAGGCAATGACGTCCTAACGATGTCATTTGAACAACTCCAAACCCATGACGTTTGAGCGATATCGTTCACAATCTCGTACCATGTAACGGGGCCTTAATACAATGTGTAATCTCTGGCTTAAGGTGTTGTCTCATCTCAGCGATTCAGGAATGTACCACACTCTTGCCTCTAGGTTTTCTGCTCTCTAAGCTCATAGGGGGCACCTCTGAAATGTTATGCTTTTTCTGAGGTTTAGAAAAGCTCTTTAAATATTTGGTGCAGTAACTGTATAAAGTAACAGGGCTGTCATCAGCACCCGATACAGTCTCTGGCAAGTGTCAGGGTCCTGGGAAATCATCTCGCCGTCGGGGTCACTATATGCTCTGCTTGCCATACGGTGTCCTCTGCCCTTACTAGTGTATGCAGCCATACTTTCACGTGGCTCTGGCCACGACTGGGGCCCAGGACCTCTTAGAGCCCCAATCTTAGATGCAACTATGTGAAAGTATGGCCTCAGCAGAGGGAGCTGGCCTGATGTCAGATGCTGCCAGCCCGCCCTCCTTCTTCATTATCGTGAAGCACATCTGTGCTAAAGGAGCTGCTATGCACATTACAATCAGGAACTCACCAGAAGAATGATGTTGCCGCAAACAGAAGATCTTCCACTCACTGCTGAGTGTGCCAGGACTTCTTCTCAATCTTTTGTCATAGCGTTTGAGCTGTGGCGGATAAATATAATCTGTCTGTCTCCTGGCTCCTGTTTCCAGCTAATACAGAGCACCATATTGTTTATACAGGTACACAGTTTTTCCTGAACTACAGTATATCTGGGTACACTAAACATATATAGTGTGGATCTGTATGTACAGTGTAGTTCTGTGTATACACTATATACCGCCAACAGTCTGTATATTATATGTACACAACCAGCAGCCTCTAAATTTTATATATTGCAGCCTATATATTATATACACTGCCCAAAGGCTCTTTATTATAATCATAAATCATGGTGTGTGTCAAAGGGGCCAACTGTATCACACAGGATTCATGAAAACCTGGAGTTGGCCCTGAGCAGTAGATTTCTTTCATTTTTAATGATATGTAAGAAAATGGATTATATCTATTCCTTTGATCAGTTGTACGGTGTCTTGACATCTGAGTGTTCACTATATTATGAAAACTAAATATTCATTTATGGAGACAGCTGAGCTTCAATCTACATCACAGCTGAGCTGTGTACAGTAAAGTGTAAGATTAGTTTATCAGTCCAACAAGCAGGGGGTTAATAACCAGACACGAAGAAGCATATACTAGCTATGCACCGGCCAAGTCCTGCCTATATGAACCTGTAGGTCATCTTATAGAACCGTTGTTGCACGCCGGGCAACAAGACATTGAAATAACTAACTGTAGGAGGAAAGAGGCGACACTCACCGGGTGAATAGGACCTGTTGAAGCGGAGACCCCGCAAAAAGAAGTGCCGTCCACCAACTCCTTACTCCCTCTCCCCGCACTGATATTAACTGTCACTGTTTAATTAACAGGAGCTAAAGTAACTTTCCTTCTAGATAAAGTTGTAAAATTAGTTTGTGATACTCCTAACACGTTCTAAGTCAGCAGTTAAAATCCTGCTAATGGTGGCTGGGCGTTTTTTCCTCTGAGAGTTAAAGGACAACTTCGTTACATCTTTCTATTGCACACATCTATTTAATCATGTCTGTTTTTTTTAATTCTTTTGTGCTCTTTCCAGTTCCAATTTACTGTTGCTACTATATCAATATAGCCTTCACTGAGGCTGCCTTCACACTATGGATTGAATCCAATCCGTGGCTGCCAGCTTGAGCCAGACAGCCCCGGACCGGATTTTGGCCCCATAGTATCCTATGGGGCTGGGGGGAGCTGCTTTCCATCTCTCCGGAAGAATCTGGGAGAATTCAGATTTTTCTCACCGACACAAAAACGTTGCTTGCAATGTTTTTGTGTCCAGGGAGATATATCTCCCCAAACTGCCTTCTCCCGGATCCTCCCGATCCGGCGCTCCTTAACATGGGAGCCTATGGTGCCGGATTGCCCCGATCCAGGAGGATCTGGGAACCGGACACCTGTGGCTGCACACCGCTGGTATTCCAGGACCGCGGCTAGCTCCCCGTGAGCCGTGGTCCTGAATCATCAGCAGCTGCACACCGGACCGGAGGGCATATTAGCCTTCCGGTTCTGTGTGCTGATCCAGTCAGGCGCTGTCAGGTTCATCCCTGACAGCCACAGATCGGATCCAATCCTTAGTGTGATGGCAGCCTAAATGGGCGTCTTCTATACCATAAAATTATACATTAATCCTACCATATGTCATCAATTTCTGATAATAGGAGTGTGACTGCTGGAATTCACACTCGATTTGAAGGGCGATGGCACTGAATTACCTCTCCATTCCTTGTAGAATAGTATTCCTGTGACTCTGAGCATGCAAGCAACATTCATTTACAAAAAAAATTACAGACTTTAAAACATTTTGATAAGGGCTTATGCAGACGTCCATGCCACATGTACTGGCCACAGAAATCCTGATCTGAATGTGACAGCTTCAAATAATTCTATGAGACTGTCATGCTCAGGTCATGAGGTCCGTGGCCTGTAGGCCCATTGCGGTCCGTGCTTGGATTGTGTTGCATGGATGTCTGCATGAGCCCTAAGGGTACCGTTACATGTCGCAACATTGCATGCAATTTCACTTGCAACTTACTGGTTGCAGTGAAATCATGGACACATTGTTCCATTTTGTTGCCGTGTACAAATGTAACAATGTGTCCATGATTTCACTGCAACCAGTAAGTTGCAAGTGAAATTGCATGCGATGTTGCGATGTGTAAAGGTACCCTAACACATTTTCAGAATGCAGAAAGAGGTTCAGACTGTGCATTTTTGATCTGTTTTCATGTGTGCTGCGTTTTTGATTAATTTTCAGCTGCAAAACTGCATCCGTCTTTTGCTAAAAAAAAAACCCTGCATCATTCATGTTTGATCTTTTCTTCATCCATTTTTTTGTGGTCAATTTTTTTTCCATTAACAATGGTTTCAAGGGAAAAAAAATGGACCAGAATAAACAGATCATTAATTGACATGCTCATTCTTTTTCTGGATGTGTTTTCTGCCCCAAAAACGGACCAGTAAAAAAACGTAGCATCTGCACAGCATTTCTGAAGATTCACTTTATTGACTGTGCCGGGCATCACAAGAAGTGATCTGTTTTCTATGCAAAAACGGATAAATAAAAATGGATAAAAAATGCGGGAACTTAGCCAAACAGTAATGTGAGTAAGGGGCCTTTCACATCAGCGTTTTTTTTGTAGGGATCCGGCCGATCCAGACAAAAAGACGCATCTGCCACATGTGCCGCCCAACGACCGCACTTGCGGAACACTTGAGGTACACTTCCGGTAAACTTGCGGCAAGCCTCATGCATTGTCTATGGGGCTTGCGACAAGTGCGGCTAGTGCGGTATTGCCACGATCTGGCACTTGCGTAAGGTGCGGCAGCACAAAATAACGGCAGCTGATCACGTTTTTTTCGCGGCCGCAACTGGTGCAAGTGCCGAATCGCGACAATACTGCACTTGCCGCAAATCCCATAGACAATGCATGGGGCTTGCTGCAAGTGCGACTGTTAGGCGGTACATGCGACAGATGCATTTTTTTGTCTGGATTGCCCGGATCCGGACATAAAACACTAGTGTGAAAGGGGCCTAAATCAAGCAGATCTGCAGAAAGTTTTATTTGGCAGATCTTCTTGAAGTTAGCTTAGGCCAGTTTCACATCCGAGTTTGAAGGAGGATCCCACGGACAGCCACGGATCCACACAGATCCCTGCAATCGGATGGCAAATAGCCATCCGATCTGATTCTATGCAGAATCTGTGTGGATCCTGTTCTCCCTGCATGTCCCTGCTTCTTCTCTATCTGTCCCTGTCTGTCTCTATCTGTCCCTCTTCTATCTCTGCTCTCCCTCTCCTCTATCCTCCCCTCTGTCCTCCCTCCTGTCCTCTCCCCCTCCAGTATGTAAAAAATAAAAAAAATACTCCCTGAGGATACATTACCTTCCGACAGCTTCATGCGACAGTCACCATCTGGTGGCTGAAGAACCTGTGATGATGTTACAGAGCCGGTCACCTGACACGTCAGCAGACCGGCTCTCTGACATCACCATAGGCCCTTATGCACAGATGGTGACAGTCCCTGGAGGCGCCGGAAGGTAATGTATCCTCATGGAGGGATTTTTTTATTTTTTGAACAAACAGAGGGCATAGAATAGGGAAAAGGATATGGAATAAGACAGGGAAGAGGTTAGAATAGCGGGGGGACAGCATAGAATAGCGGTGGACAGGATAGAGTAGTGGAGGGGAGGAAGATGCAGGGAGGCAGGAGCAAGGAGGACAGGGACCATGGAGCTCGGATCGGCTCGGATCCGATGCTGTCCGATTTCATTCTCAGCTGCGTTTTTGTGTCCGTGCTTAAATCAGACAGGATCAGATGGTAACAAATCGGATGGCAAAAGGCACACATCCTATCCGATCCGAGCCCCATAGGGATATATGCGATCCGATTTAGGATCCGCGTGTGTCCGTATTGAAACGGATAGACTCGGATGCCTTAAAATCGTGATGTGAAACCGGCCTTAGAAATTTGATTTGAATCAGATTTATTTGATCGGACTTGATTGTGCCCCAATTGCTGGTAATAAGTTGGTTTTTGTACACTGAATTTTCCAGACCCCAAAGCATACTAAACAGATGGGTCGGAAAGGGTTCAAAGACAATAACATATCAAACTAACCTTGCTCCTTACTAATCCCTGCCACCTCAGCTCCCCACCATCCTGGCTGGAGAGGTAATCAACATATCACTAGCCCCAATGGTATATGGCACAAGACCGCAAAAGCCAATGATCGGCTGCAGTGGTCACATGGGTTATGATATGAGCACTGTAACTATGGTAAACAGGGATTAATGGGTGAGTAGGTATCATTTCCTTATTTTACAATAACATATATTATTATTTAATAATATATATTATATAATAATAATAATAATGAATAATTATCCTTTCTGCCTGCTGCAGGTTCTTAATTTACTTGCACAATATTTGTTTGAGATTAATACCAGAATAAGGTTTTATGGATTTATGTAACATAAGTGACTTCTACTTTTTAGCACCATCCTAAGTACAATCAGTAGTTTTTGCAGAGATGCAATAAAATTATAAAATATATCCATAACTTACGGTATTCTTTCTAACAAAGTATATTGAGTAAACATGCTAAACCCTCTACAGCTAATAACTTCATAATGATGATAAATTGCCATATAACATATTGGAGTTTTAGCACCTGCATTTCGGACTGTAATTGCCAAAACATTTTGACTTCTTTGTAAATTGATCTAATCTTGTTTAGCAGTGAATGTACGGTAGAAATATCATTGTGGATTGCTTCTCTGTTCAAGAATAAATTGCATTAGTTAAGCCAAGGAGAGTGTCAGATATTGTCATCGTTAGTTTTGGAAGTTTGTGCTGTTTTTTTGGCCAGTCAATACTTTTAATACCAAAAAAATCCTATGTATTTTACATATACGGTAGGTAATCTTATATAACACATCTTTTAAAAATGTAATATCGCTGAGTTTTTTTTTGCAGATTTTACAGATTTTAGGATTTTTGTGATTGTATTTACTTTAACCCCTTAGTAACAAAGCCAATTTTGACTATACTGACTAAACCCAATCTTTAAATCTGTCCCGTGTAACTTTACGTGGTGAAAGCTCTGGAATACATTGACATATCCCATTAATGGGAATAAATGTGGTTCCTCTGAACTGTCATAAATGACCAGATAAGAGGATCATAAAATATTTCATATGGTTTATTTATAAACATATTTCGATGCACACACACCTTATGGTTTTATCATGGTGAAGAGGCGTGTGTGCCTTGAAATGTATTGCTAAATAAACCATATAGAATATTTCATGATCCTGGACTCCGCTCATCTAGTCATTTACTTCAGCACTGAGTACCACATTTATTCCTATTCACCTGTCTCTGGTGTTGTCACCTATCGGTCTGCAGCAGCCACTATATATCTTGCGTTAGTTGTGCCACACACAACCACATCAAGTGAGGAGATACCCTTTCTTATCAACCATCTGTCGTTGGAAGAGATGAGCGAGTACTAAAATGCTCGGGTGCTCGATGCTCAGGCCGAGCATCCCAAGATACTTGTGTACTCGTCCCGAGCACCGAGCCCAATGTTAACCTATGGGAGACCCGAGTATTTTTCTGGCATGACCCCTGGCAGCATGGAAAAACCCTAAAAATGTCACGAAAGTATCAGAACAGTGCTGAAATGATATAGGAACAGCATGGGGAAGACCCCTCGAAGCATTTCAGACTCCAAGGTCACTGCTGTGAACAATGTTGTCAGAGTATTGCGCCACTTTTACGGACTGTCAAGAAAACATTACAAAATGAAACCAAAACAGATTTTCCTGGAGAAAATATTAAGGGCTCATACCCACTTGTGATACAGAGTTGGTGTATGTTAGTTTTTTGGATTACATGAAAGATTTTTTTTTTAAATTGTGTGGCTCTCCCATGCCCCTGGGAAGAGACATAAATGAAGGCCTCTTTAAATAATGTGCCCATTTTAAGGAAGTGGGTCTTTTGTAGTATTGCCCTAGGCGGGGCAGCCTAAGATTGGGAGGCACCCCAATGCCACTGGATAGAGAAGTGCATGAGGGCCTCTTTAAATATTGTGCCCAGTTTAAGGAAGTTTGTCTTTTGTAGTATTTAAAGATCCAGACATAGGAGCTAAAATAAGAGAGGGCTGAGGCAGATTTTGTAAGTCAACGCTAACGAGAGATGGAGAGAAACGCAATCTAGAATCATCCATTAAGTGATATACACGTCCAGTCTACCAGCTGCTCCCCTCAAGACAAATACACTGATAGGCTGCCCAAAATGCAAAGAAGCGTCTACGGACCTATCACACGGGCTATGGACATGTCCACAATACAAACATTCTGGGACCAACTTATTAAATGCATTGAAAAAGTTTGGGATGTAAAGTTCAGTCCCTCACACCTTCTGATCATGGTTCATTACTGGGATACCAACTCCATGAGCCCTAAAATATACAAACATTCCCCTAAACTGCTATATTGAATGATATCACTAGCAACAAGACTGCTGGAACCATCATTACCTACATTACAATGCCATTGTCTATAAGGACTAGATGCAGAACGTAATAAAGAACGTATAGACGGTTTATTTATAAATGGAGTTTATTTGTTGTCAGACATTGCAGCAGAGAAGTCAGAGGGACGGTGACCCCGCTTCTGTCATCTGCCCGGGGTCTGAAAAATGAAGCCATAATCTCGATG